>PVLD010002562.1:58114-162685 GCA_004027595.1 Dinomys branickii | reverse complement strand
TAGCTGGAATAGTGCATTGCTGATGTCTATGATTTATTGAAAGGAACAGTCATTGCATAAAATTTTCTTTTTTCTTAGCCAATTTTGCATGCTTGAATTTGGTAATCAGAATGACTGATCTGAAAACAACAACATGCAGTATAAGAACCATTGTTGAACTACTACCATCTTGTATGATGTTCTGCATCATTTCCAGTGGTTTTTTTTTTTTTTTTATTACTTGTTACTGTCTTTGTTTCATCAATCTCACATTCTTATGTCTGGTAGACTGAGCAACTTCGTTGAAGATAACAGTATACAGTGTAGCAACCACTGTTAATTCCTGTCATTTTGTTTTGAGGTCATATATCCTTTTTGTTGTTTTTGTATTATTTTGATTTTGTCTTGTTTTCATTTTTTTAATTTTAAAAATTAAAAAAGTATGTTATTACCTTGTTACTTTGATTTTATACCACGTTGATATTACCTAGTTATAAACAATTCCTTTTAAAAGTGAATTAACAGGTTTGTAATCCTAGCACATGGGAGGCTGAGGCAGGAGAATCGCTGTGAGTTTGAGGCCAGCCTGGGCTGCATAAGTGAGTTCAAGCCCCGTCTGCATTACATAGCCCAACCCTGTCTCCAAAAATATAAGATGAATTAACCTATCTTTGATTAGTTCAGTAAAAAAATAATAAGACATCTGTGTCTTTATTGAAAGGTTATTACAGAGTTCATAAAACATAACTCATTAAATATCTATAGCTCAGATGTTACAGACATTTTCATATAGTTCTGAAGTATTGGCCAATATAAATAATTAGTTATATTTCTATCAAAAGAGTTAATATATAAATTATGAACTGTGAAAATGCATATGGTTCTTTTTTATACTCTTCATTATTGAAATTACCTTATTTATCCGGTCATTATCATATTTTCCTTTGATTCTTTAAGCATGGTTTTTTATTTATTTTTGAGATGGAATCTCACTGTGCTACCGAGGCTGGCCTTCAGCTTCCTAGGCTCAAGCAGTCGTCCAGTTTAGCTTCGCAGGTAGCTAGGACTGTATGCAAACACTGTGGTCCCCAGCTTGACATTATAATCGCTCCTTCTTTGAAGTTTTCGTCCGTTACATCCAACATTTAGGCTAAGAGTAACCTTCTATTTACTGCTGTTTTTTCCTCATCATGGGTCATGCTTTTCTGTTTTTCTTTGCATGTCTCATAATGTATTGCTGAAAACTGAACAATGTTGATAGTACAGTGTAGAAAAACTCATTTTGGATATTCCCAAGGGCTTGGAGCAGTTTTAGAAATTTAACTGAACTTAATATATGGAATCTGTCTCCTTTGTATTTGTGTATGCTGATATCTGTTGGTTTTCTAGGTTTAGATTATTTTTTAATTCACTTTTTGACTAGTTTCATAGGATTTGCCCTTTATACAGCTCAGTTCAAAAACAGTAGGTCAGAGGTTGCTCCCAGCATAAGGTAGTACCCCGTGAGATCCCAGCTTTGTGGGAGACTGAGGCGTGAGGGTCACAGATTTGAGACCAGTGAGAAACTAAGCAAGACCCTATTTTTCTGAAAGAGGCTTGAGGGGTAGCTCAGGGGCAGAGCACCCTGGGTTCAAACCCTTCTAGTCAGGAAAGCTTATGTGCGTTCTGTCTGCGCACGCATGTGCTGATCGGGGAACACGTAACATTCCTGCAGTCTTCACGTCAGCCTCACTTATGCTTCATTCAGGCCTCCTTGGGTCTCCCCTGCATTTCACATGGCCTCCGCCCCAGCCACGGCTGTGCACATTGCAGGGTCTTTGGTTTCTGACGAGACATTCAGGCTGCATCTCAGCTAACCAAGAGCGCCATAGCCTCGTTAGACTGCCCTGGGTGTTGATACTCCCTACTCGGGTCTTCGGGGTTTCCTGCTTTACTGACAGTGTATGTGGTTTTCTACCTGTGCACCACACTGAATTAGTCCCCAGCCAGCTCAGCAGTGAAGTTGTTTTACCCCCCTAGTCCGGCCAGGAGGAATTTGCATGGGACTGGGAGAGCAGGGGACAGCTCTCCAGGCGAGGAGGCCACAGGTCCCCACTGCTCTGCACCTGTGTTCGGCTGGTTTTCATAAAGAAGCGTTTCTTCCCTTGTTTGCCTTTAAGCTCTGGAATGCTTGTTTCTGATTATTTTATCTGATTGTTTTTTGAGGAAGAGATTTACCACCCTTTTATTCTATTATAGTCAAAATGCTTTTTTCTTATTTAGTTTTACTCATCAGAAACACTTAATTTGGTTTTATGTCCAAACAGAATTATTATAAGTCAGAATTTACTTAGCATGAAAATTAAGCATTAAAATGAGTTAGCCTAATGTGACTAGATTTAGATTTTTTGCATCGTACAACTTGGTGTAGCGCCTGCATCAGCACGTGTATACAGACCTGTTCCTCTTGCTCTGCTCACTGTTTGGCCACTTGCGTTTTAGTCGTGTGGAACCATTTTACATTCTCCTCATGTGACGAGTGCTTGATTTCTCTTCCTGGCAGTTGCAACTGCAGTACCTCCTCTTTCCGATAAACTGTTGCTGTATAGAGTACACTTGAAGCATTGTCTCTCTCAGAACTCTCCAAAAGAACTGATACTTTTTGCTTCCAGTGTTACACTTTTTTGATGCCTGTACCATAGTACTTACATTGTATTAAAATTCATTAGACTGTGTTTTTCTGACTACAAATGAAATAAAAGTTTGAGAAATTTGTATATGGGAAGGATATTATAGATGTAGAAAAACAATCACTCTGTCCTGGTCACATTAGGTATATTTCTTTGTAGCCTTTTTACTGGGCATTTTTTTTTTTTTTACTATAGTAGAGACTCTGTCATGTAAAGAATGTTGTAAACCCCTTCCTATGTCAGTGAACTACTCATTCTGCATAGATTTTCTTCATAAATATCTACCACTGTGTATGTCTAAATATGAAGTGATTCTGAATAGAAAAATACCCAATTTTCAAACAGAGAAATCCCTTCCACTTAGTACTCTGCTTATTCACAGGTCTTATCATACAGGAAGATGCATGTGTTCCTATCCAGATCTATTTGACTTCTGACTTTGGATATCATAGATAATCTTTTTCCAAGACTTACCTCAGAATAAATATTCAAATTATTTTAATTCCTGGGTTTATATAGTACACATTCACATAGTAAATAGATCTTATTTTCTAACTCACATTTTATGAAAACAAAATTAAAAACCCAATGTTTGTTATTACTAGAGCTATTTTGAAGTCATCTATCTCAAAATAAGATATGGTACTTTTAAAGTCTGTTTATATTGTGATTGCTGGAAACTTTATCCCTAACCCAGTGCCCACTGCTCTTAACATGACATAGCTGTGCTCACCTTCCCTATTTCATGTGATACATACATATTTGTAACTGACCCAAAGAGTCCTTAACTTTGCTGTCTTAAAGTATTTATAGTTTTTCAAAATACAGCTCAACTAGTCTACATTCTGGGTATAAAACACACTTGAACGAATTTTTAAAAGATAAACCATCATACACACTCTACAACAGAAGCAAACTAAAAGTCAGTAGTGGAAAAAAGAGCTGGAGCATGTCCAGATATTAGTAGATTAACCAACACAGTCTCTCACACATGAATCAGACAAATTTTAAGAATTTATAAATATTTCCAACTAAATGAAAATCCATCTTACCAGATACCAGGTTGTAGTTAAAGCAGCACTGATGGGGGATGTATAGGTTGAGTAGAGATAGTAGAAGAGAAAGATGTAAAAATCAGTAATGTAAGCCTCTGCCATGGGGCGGGGGTGGGGGTGGGGTGGGGTGGGCAGAGACAGAGATTAAATCCAAGGATGCATAAGAGAAGGAATAATAAAAATTAGACAAGAAAGAAACCAAAAGCTGGTTCCTCAAAATAAACTTTTAGCTAAGAAAACAAGGAAGACACAAATTACTAATACTGAAAATGAGAGAGACTGTAGCTACCAATTCCTTGGATGGTAAAAGGACACTGAAGAGATGTATGGACTGGTCTCTGCCCATGTTTGAGAACTGGCATGAAGTGGACCAACTTCTTGAGAAATACAATCAACTAAAATTTATAAAAGGAGAAGCACATAATCTGAGAAGCCTGTATCTGTTAAAGAAATTGAATCAATAATTAACAGCCTACAAAATAGAAAGCACCAGTTCTACATCATTTTACCAAATCTACCAAATACAGAATTTATACCAGTTCTGTCTTCCTGAAAATGGAATCAGAAAGAAAACTTGTGTACTTATTCTATAAGATCAGCAAATGTAGTTAAAGACGCTAAGCCAGTCTTTTCTTTTTCCAACCTGAATTAACACTGATGCGTTCCTGACTGACTTTATAAACAGGATTAAGTAATGACTGACCCTATATTTGGGTGTTTGATTCCACTTCCGTTGCTAAGAACAGAATCAATGCTAGGGCTAGTAGAAAAAACAGGAGAGTTCATCTCATTGCTTGATGGTGTTCTTTCACGCACTCTCCTTCAGAAGACAACCAATAATTAAAGCTGAAAAACTGTACTTTGGTGCAGACGTGGTAAATGTGTGCAAAAGTTCTTCATCTTTGCTTCATGTGACCAGGTTCATCTAGTAGAAAGCTGCACTGCCTGAAATCATTTCGAGCTAGTGTTAACTTTCTGCAGCTTGTACTTTATTGTTCAAAGTAAAGAACGTGAAGGCACACTAGACTAAAATTTGGAGGGCTTAGGCGAAGGTGATGTCCTCTTTTTGAAGGATAAAACAGTGGAAAAAATCTTGCTTTATAAGTACATTATTCTTCCACTGGATATTTTGTTTCTTTTCTCTTTGTGAAGGTGGTCTCTCTGTGGTCCCTGGGAGAAAAATGGCAAGAGGATTTAGAAAATTAAGACAAGAGACACAAAAGCCAGGGTCAGGTGGAGTCACCTCTTGCCTGGTGAGCAAGAGGACTGACTTCAATAGTAGGGGAATTTATTTTATACACTTGCAAAGTTAGTATCCTGGGCGGGTAATGTTGCCTAGCGACTAATGACTAGTTGTCAGTCAGGATGCCTTTTTCAGTACTGACATAGCTTGACTGCTTGACCAATAACCAGCTCCAGTGGCTCCCAACATATCTCCCTTTTCTGTTTAATTGCAGAAGTGATGGGTGTTCAGTTGAAGCCAGAAAAGCTGTCCTTGAAGAATATAGTCCAAAGTCCATAACAGTGATCAATTATGAGTCTAACTGGCAATTGTCAGAGGCTGCTGGTGACTTGAACCTTTTACACCTAACCTACTACTGTGACATTGTTTCTTTACATCTTGTGGTTACACTTTTCAGCTGAATGTTTAAGACCAAGCTAACGTTAGACCTTCATAAAGAAAAATTTTTAACATTTTTTTATCTGTCCAGGTCAGTTAAGTCTCCTCAGGAATCATCTTGGAACCAAGAACATCTCTTGCTCTTCTGTCAGTTTCAGCCGTCTGGATGGGTAACAGCCAGTGCTTGACCAAGCTGCTTTCTTGTGAAAGCTTGAGAGATTTTTTTCCTCTCCTGGTGACTCTCCTTAGGCACACCACCTACCGTGGAGTCACTTTCCTTTGTGGTCCCATAATCTCCTTTATCAGAAAGTCGGACTCAACCAGGTTATAGGATATCACAGTAGAGGTTTTCTTCTGACCTGAGTCTTTACTGACTTCAGAGCACATAGCCAAAATATTGGCTGTTCTCTAGCCCAAATAATCACTCTAATTTTTGGTCTCCAAACCTCAGTTGTTAACTATCCAGCAGAGAAGATTAATGACATTGTAAGAGATACAATAAGCTTAGTATTACAATCTGATCTGAATAGCAAACACTTTAGAACATACAAATGGAACTATTATTTTTTTAACAACCATGGATATCCTAATGTTTAAATACTCATAGAGTGTTAGCAAACAAGTTACATATTTTTACCCAGAAATTTAGAAATCAAAACCATACATAACATTGCTACATGACAATCATGACATTTAAAAAAAAAAAAAATCGTGACATTTTGTAACATACTTAAATTGTCATTTTGACGTAACATGACATAACCTTTTTAACCAGTTATCTCTATCTAATACATAAGCCGTTGTCCTTTAATGGGATACACGTCACATGTTTTTGTTAAAGGTGGGGGTCTTAATCTGAAGGAAAGTCTTATCATGATAAACAGTCTTTTGTCTTATGTTTTGGAAGATCTGTAGAGAATCATGAATCCATTTAATACACCCTGAAATTAACACTAATGAATTATTATACATACGTGAAAACGTTCGGTAAAATTTAGTTTTATACCAAGTACGTCTTTTATGAGAAAACCTTACTGTAATTTTTACTGAAAATCTTTCTTTGACCAAATGACCCAAGTATTGAGGTGCCTCCCAAAAGACTGGAGATCACTGGGGGGCTCCTTTTAATGGACAAAGGTTGGCCACTCCTTTATTCACCAGTTGGAGTCCTACCCAAATAATTTCTCTTCATCCTAAGGACTGTGATAAAAATATCTTAATTTTGATGTCATTTAAACCAGCTGGTGACTCAGGTGAAAGCACGCTTTACATCTATAGCCCAGTTATATTATGAAGAAACAATAAAAGAAAAATTGCTGAGCTCAAAATACAGGGTAACAGCTGTTCACAGAATGACAGACAAACATGCAAACAAGTACACAGAACAAACATCTTTACAAAATCAGAGTGCACTCGAATATATTTTTGACCAAATTGAATTATAGTAACTGTATTACAATTTTAGAAATTTATGATTTAAATAGACTAGTCAGATTTTGTTAATTAGAGATCTCTTAGAAAATCTTTGGAAGGAATAGAATCTTTTATCAATAATGAATATATGTTATCCTCTTAAGAATACTGGTAACTTCAGCTCTATATCTGTATATACTTTTATTACCTACTTATATCTTAGATTTCCATTTATATCAGTTTTTTCAGTAGGCCCCAGGTTGAATCTAGCCTTGTTGTTATCTATCGGTTGTACAACTGTCTCTGAGGCATCACTGTCAAAGGACTGTACATCAGCTTCCTGAAAGGTAGAACCAACTTCTTCTCCAGATCTGGGTTCATGATATAGCCAGACAGCATGCTCTGGTACCCAAATAGGTCACTCAGCATTCTCTGGAAAAAGCACAAGCATACCCTCTACCCCAGGTAAGTAGTGCACTGGGTCCCTTCCATTGCCCAGTGTGGAGATCTCTCCAAAGGACCCTTCCGAGCCTTTTTTCTCTTACCTGATGGAATTGTCTTTCTGCTGCTGTGCTTCCATCGTTTCTAGCATTTAGAAAGTTAATAGTATATATAGCCAAGTGTAGTCTATTATGAAGTGTGAGTTTTGTAGGGAAAGAGCCCCCGTTTTGTTTTTGTAATTGAATTTTGATCGTACAGTGAGCATGTTCAACAACTCCTTGACCTTGAGGGTTATAAGGAATCCCTGTGATAAGGGAAATATGAAAAGTTTTATAAAACCTTTGGAAAGCAGCACTTGTCAATGCCGGGCCATTGTCAGTTTTAAGTGTATGGGCAGCCAAGGGCACTGAAGGCATCCAGGCAATGAGCAATAACATGTTTAGCTGCTTCACCAGTGTGAGCAGAAGCAAACATAAATCCTGAGGAAGTATCCACTGAAACATGGACCCAGTGTAAAGAACCAAGTTCAGGAACATGAGTGACATCCATCTGCCAAACATGATTGGGGTGTAACCCTCAGGGATTGACTCCCATGGCAGGTGAAGGAAGGTGTGTTATACATGAAGAGTATTGTTTACAATTTCCTGGGCCTGTTCACTGGTCAAATGGAGCTGTCTGTGTAAGGCAGAAGCATTCTGGTGAAAGATGGCATGAGAAGCAGAAGCCTGCTGAATGGCCTCTGAGGGAGTGACAGTGACCGCACCCAGCAGTCCGTCAGTGGTAGCGTTCCCCTCAGGGAGAGGTCCTGGCAATTGGGAATGAGAACGTATATCACCAACAAAACAGGGAACATGACGTGACCGTATGACAAATGGCAGAGTGTGAAGTAAATGAAAAAGCTCTTGATCAGTGTGTATGGTGGCAGTTTCAATGTGGCACATCACACTGCAGACATAAGCACTGTCGGAAAAGAGGTTAACTGGAATAGAGGAATGATCCAGCAAGGCCCATATGACTGCTTGTAATTCAGTCTTTTGTGCAGAAGAGAAACCCGAATCTTGTAAAGAGAAGGCTGTTACATAACTTATTTTTGAAGGGAAGACAAAGGTGTGAGGGAAGCAAATTGAATTAATTTATCTGAAGGATAATGACAGTCAATAACACCCAGGGAAGTTGGCCAGTGCAGATCGCCAAGAGGATGAAAATTGCCATAACCACTTTTGTTGAACTGAAGAAAAGGGAACAATGATAGTTTGTACTTCATGACCCAAAAGCTGGATAGCGCGTGTTCTTCCACCTGCGATCAGTTCTGCCACAGCATCCTAAAAGGGAGTAACAGTTTTATGTAGAGTATGGGGCATATGTAGCTATTGTAAAGGATCCTGAGACTGCCACAGGACCCCTGTGAGCATAGACTGAGCTGGAAAATAATTAAAAGCATTGGCAGATGGGGTCAACTCTAGAGAGCTGAGAGCATCGGAAAGAGCCAGGCTGACTTTATCTAAGGCAGATACAGCCTCTGGTGTAAGTGCTCTTGGAGAAGTGGGGGCTGGGTCTCCCTTGAGAATGTCAAAGACAGGACTTAAATCATGAGTGGGCAGCTTAAGAACAGGGCGGAGCCAATTAATGTTACCAGGTAAGGTTTGAAAATCATTTAGTGTTGTGAGATGATTGACTTGGATCTGAACTGTTTGGGGCACAATATGTCTGTGTTGGATAAGGCGACCCAAATACGAAAAAGGTGCCATAGTTTGCACCTTTTCAGAGGCTACCACTAGACCTGCATTGCGAAGGGCAGCATCTAATTGGATAAATATTTGAGGCAGGGGGATGGGGATTCATGTGCTAGGACAATGTCATCTGTGTAATGGATAAGGTATGCAGGTGGATAGGCCTGTCGTACTGGTAAAGTGGCTGCAGCCACAAACTCTTGGAAGAGGGTGGGATTATTTGCCATTCCCTGTGGCAGACAGCGCCATAGGAAGTGGTGCACAGGGGCATGATTATTAATAGACCGTAAGCTAAAAGCAAAATGTTCTCTTGAGGGTGGCGAGGGATGGAAAAACAAAACAGTCCTTTAAATCAGTCACCATAAGAGAAAAATGTAAGGGAATAGCTACAGGACTGGGCAATCCTGGTTGCAGTGCTCCCATAGGTTCCATGATGCGAATGACTGCCCACAAGTCTTGGAGCAATCTCCATTTTCCTGACCTTTTTTTTTTTATTACAAAAATTGGGATATTCGAAGGGCTATTGGAGTGCTCTAGGTGCCCTGCCATCATCTGCTCATTAACCAGTGTGTGAGCTGCTATAAGCTGCTCCTGAGTAAGGGGCCGCTGGTCAACCCAAACAGGGTCATCAGACATCCAAGTTATCTTGGATGCCATCTCTGGAGTTGGAGAAGAGATCAAGGCCCCTCCTGAGAATGTGAGGACGAGCAGCCTATACCAAGGTGGCCCCTTGTAGGAATAACCGGAAGAGGTTCTTTTCTTCCTTGACAGTTCTTACCCAGCCCTTGAGTGGGAAGGAAACCTTGCTGCAACATCTGATGAATCACCAGGGAGTTAGGACTGAGCAAAAACGCTCCCGTATCCTGTAACACATCACACCCCATAGACTGACTGGAATATGGGGGAGGGCATAAGGAGAGAAATGACCAGAATGGCCTTCTGCATCCCTCCAGGTACCTACGCCCTGCAGGTCTGTGGTGGCCTCGTCCAGAGGCCATGCTTTAGGCCAGTGGTGTTGGGTGATAACTGAATTGTCCACCCCTGTGGGTCTAAAAGCCATTTACATGTTTTTTCCTTCAGTAGTCAATTCCATTTTGGGGTAATTTTTAGTTTGTTGAACCCAATAGGTGTCAGAAGCCCTTGGGTCCACTTTCCTTATTTATAAAATTCCCAATTTTTGTCAAGTGGAGAATGATTAATTTAGTGACACGAGAGTCTGGGGTGATTTGAACAGTATTTTGAGGGTCCAAGCCTCTGCAGTCTGTTGTCACTCGCGGGGGGGGGGGGTTGGGGGGGCTGAGGAGGAATTGAGGAAAGCTCCCTCATTGTTTGATGGGGCGGGGCGGGCCCCACTGGAAGTTTCCCTGAATGGGATGGCCTTCCCCATCACCTTTACACCTACACGCAGTTGCTCAATGATATGCTCGCCAGCACCTTGTACAGAAGCCAGGTTTTCTTAAAGGCACAACTGATGGCCATGTTGCCATCATACTGTAGAGCGGTCTCGGTAGAAATGTCCCTCGTTTCCACAACAAAACCAAACAACCTTGTTTTTCCCTTTCTCTACACTGTGGATGAAGAGCCTGAGTGATAGCTGCTGCCGAGGCAGCACCCTGTACATAGGAGGGGCCAGTGCCTGCACAGATCCCAATCATCTCTGGCCGCGTGGCCCGCCTTCTGTGGGCTCTTAATGCCTTTTTACACCATTTATTTGCACTTTTAAAAGGTGCTGCTGAACTACTGGTTTGCTAGCTTCAGTGTCAGTTATAACCCTTTCACTAGCCTGTAATAATCGTGCTGTGAAGTCTTGAAAAGGTTCCTCAGCTCCCTGATGAATAGAAGCTAAATTAAGGGCTCCCTTAGAAGGGAGTTCCCTCCAAGCCCTCATCACAGCCATTTTGGTTTGCTCATATATTTGCAAGTCAAAGGAAAGCTGCCATCTGCCCTAGCAAAGTCACCTTCCTCACTTAGCATATCTTTTGTAATGGCAGTGTTGTGAGTAGCGTTCTGAGCTGCCTGGTCAAAGCAAGGTTCCAGGAAGTCTCCTTTGCACATCAGATAGTCTCCTGGACTTAAAACATGCTTTAGCTATTCCTTTGCAACCATTTGGAGCCATAATCTGTTGTCCTAGAATTTCCAATAAATTCAAGGTAAAGGAAGCAAGTTGGGCCGTAAGTAACAACTGCATGTTTTAAGTCTTTTAAGGTATTGAAAGGTAGAGCGTCATGATGACGTATTGATAGGTTTTTTCCAGCGCGGAGAGAAAAGTAAAACAAAATATAAAGTATGCCTTTATTGCGGGCGCGGAGAAGGCCGCCGTAGGGGAAAGAAAGAAAGGCGCGGAACTTCCAAGCGTTTGCCACGGGATCCCGGGTTAAAAAGGCCCAGGCGGGAGGCGGGGATTAGGAGGCAGACCGCCAGGATTGGGCAGGAGTGTGGGAAAGGGAAACAGGAAATCACAAAAAGGTAAGTTGGGAGTTGTAGTTTGACTCAGGGGAAGAAGGGTGGCGCTTAGCATATGATGTTTAAAGGCCCACGCCACACCGACCTGGCGCCACACCGGCACCAGGTGGGAGCCACAGCGAGGCAAAAAACCAAACATTCCCCTCTTTTGGTTATAGGGGGCGACGATTTCTCTTAAATTGCTTCCTGCTGAGTAGGGGCGTCGATATGGTAGGGGGCCAGGGGACAATGGGAATCGTCTACGTGAACGCCAGTGTCAGTGATGTCTGCTAGAGCGACGAGTTCGTTGGCCGAGATTGCGCAGAGCCTGGATTGAATAAAGCTCAACAAAAGTTTAAAAATGCAGGGCCCTACAAGTAAACAGGTTATTATCATGATCATAGGGCCCAGAAGAGGTAGCAGGAGCAGTGCCCATGACCCAAGTGTGTCATTCCACTGGGACCATAGCGTAAGGGAGAGAGAGTTTTTTTAATTCTGGGCGTTTACGCTGAAGCCAGTTACGAAGGTTTTTTACCTTGTCCATAACGATCCCAGATTCATTTACAAAGTAGCAACATTCTTCTCCCAGCATAGCACAGGGGTCTCCCCTCTCAGCTCTCAAGACGTCAAGGGCACGCCGATTCTGGAGAGTGCCTGCTGCAGGACTATTAATCTGATTTTGAAGTGAGCGTATGGCAGGTGTGATGCCATCTATCCTTTGGTGAAGTTCTAGGGAGAGCTGGTGGTACAGCTGTTGAGCATGTACCCAATCTTCCTGCTCCTGTGGCTATTCCTAATACTGCAAAAATGCTTGCTCCTATAGGGACGGGAGCTTGAATAGCCCTAGTGTTGCGGTTTAGATGGATATCTGGAGGTTGGGAGAGGAGTGATATCTCTATGGTGCCTTGAGAATTTATTGTTAGGGCAGGGACTAGTACGGTCAGCGTGCATGACCCTGTCCACCTTGGAGGAAGACAAGTGTATGCTCCCTTTTTGCATCCTGTAAACCATCCCTTGGGTGGACAGACAGCCCTGTCTCATGATTGTGTGCAGTGAGGTAGGTCGTTTAATTGTAGAGAGGTATTTTTGACCTGAGAGATCAGGTAGGTGAGGTTAACCGGCCATCGCTGAGAGGGATAGATCCACAGTGGGCCCACCATGGCTAGATTATGTGGAAAGGACAGGTGTGAGGAATTCCAGTGTGTAGGAGCTGTCATGTATGCGTCCTGTCAATAAGGGACACAGAGCCAACATTCTTTGAAACTGGAGGATTGTGAGAGCGTGTTGTAAGCATGTGAAAGAAGCTGGGGAACAGGAGGAGTGACCTGGGGTTTCGGGGCCAAGGAAGTGTAATCTAGGGCATCTATTACTGGAAATGGGGCTATTAGCTGGGTTTTTAGGGTTAAAAAGTTGCCACGAGGCGTCCGTCCATAGTCATCACGATTATTAAAGGAGAGGCCCCATGTCTTCCCCAGGAGGAGCTGGGGGTGTAATGCATTGGGGATCGAGAATGTTACTCACCTGATCCCATCACCCCAGTCCACATACCAGACCGAGATGACAGGATCTGCATCTTTTAGCATTCGCCCCTTTTGATCTATGCCTATGGTCTCACAACCTGGAGCATTGAGATAGAAGACCCTGGTATCAACACACTGCCTCCGGCGAAAAGTGTCAGGTCGGGGAATGACGTATAAGCTATGCAGATCACAACACATTCCCTTGGGGCCACCACATGAGCTGGGGGGGGGGGTTAGTGGCCTGACCCAGGTGTGTCCTGTCTTTAGTTTGATTATTATCACCTTAGGTTTCTCCCAGGTATGTTGAATAGGTAACATTTGACAGTATGGAACATGAAAGACCACTTTGCAGTTTGAGGTAGAAAAATTGTGAGAACTTACTGTCCCTTGGTCTGAGAGAGAGAGTTATGATATAGGTAGGTTGTGTTTGTGTAGTGGAGCTGGAGAAAGTTAGGAGTAGCATAAGGCTTAACAATAGAATCATATTCGTGGGGCTTGAGGTAGACAAAGGAGGGTAGATGTCCCAAAGGTTATTATCAAGTAAAAGAGGACAAAGCCTAGCTTATGTTGCACCTGAAAGTCGCTTGGGCAGACAGTCCACAGCCCAACTGCAAACAGTAAAATAAGTAGTGTGTAAATAACTATGTGCAGAAGAGGGCAGCAATACATTGCTTACCTTGGTAACTCACTAGAGGTTTTAGTGAGTTTTAGAAGGTTTGGAGCCTGGAGTGTCCGGGTTTTTAGGCCACCTTTTTGCCTGGGTGATGTGGAACCAAGATGAAAGCCCAGCGACCTTGATCACTGTTGGAGTCATGAGCACCACCAAATGGGGTCCACACCACCTTAGGTGTAATCCTGTGGGCTTAGAATTTTTGAGATATATTAAGTCTCCAAGGGTTATAGGTGGCTTTGGCTGTGTGCCATTTACTGGTTGGGGGAGACAGAGATCAGCATGTTGATGCAAGAGGTATCAAAGGAAAGAGGATTGGAATGTAGTCTGAAATAGGGGGTAAGTTGTCAGGAGTGGGAAAGTTATGAAGCAAAAGCGGCCTACCATACATGAGCTCGAAGGGACTCAGGAAATTGGGTGCTCTAGGAAGTCCCCTGAGCTTAGTTAATGCTAGGGGGAGAAGCTGGGGCCAAGGCAGGTGTAATTCTAAGATTAGCTTGGTAAGGTGAGACTTTAGACGTCCATTTGCCTTTTCTACCTTGCCTGAGGATTGTGGATGATATGGTATGTGTAAATGCCACGTAATGTTAAGGCTTGAAGAGACCTGCTGGGTGATCTGCGAGATAAATGCCGGACCATTATCTGACTGGATAGTCCGGGGCAGTCCAAACCCAGGAATGATGTCCTGTATAAGGGCCTGGGAAACTATATCGGCAGTTTCTCGTGTGGTGGGAAATGCCTCAATCCACCCAGAAAAAGTACAAACAAAGATGAGAAGGTATCTGTAGGTTTTGTAGGGGGGCATGTGTGTGAAATCAACCTGCCAGTCTTCACCTGGTGTATTCCCTCGGAGCTGCTGAGTTGGGAAGGGAGGAGGTGGCAAGTGGCCCTGAGGGGAAGTTTCAGCACAGAGCTGACAGTTTTGAGTGACCTGGCGAGTAATGGCCTTTAAGGAAGGATATGTGGTGATGGGAGTTAGGAGTTTGTATAAAGCCTGGGTACCAACATGGAAACAGTTGTGTGGATCAGTAATGATGGTCTGTGCCTGTTGGTCTGGGAGAAGAAGTTTAGGTCCCTGAAAAATCCATCCTTGTGTGTTTTGATGGTAATCTGGCTTTTGGAGTAAGCATAATTGTTCTGATGAATAATGAGGTGAGGGCATAGCTTTTGGAATAAGGGGGAGAAGACAGGAAGGATATGGCTGTTGAGCAGTTAACTTAGCCTGTGTGTCTGCAAACATATTTCCCTGAGCAACAGTGTCTGTGGGAGCCTGGTGTCCCCTGCAGTGGATGACGGCTGCTTGTTTTGGGAACTACGCTGCTTCTACCAGTTTGAGGATAAGGGGTGCATTGGTAATAGGGGTGCCCTGAGTATTAATAAATCCCCTTTATTGCCAGATTGTTGCAGGAGAGTGTAGAATGCTGAACGTGTATTTGGAGTCTGTGTAAATATAATTTTGTCCTTGGCTAGAGTGAGTGCACGTGTAAGGGCTATGAGCTCTGCCTTTTGTGGGAGCTCTGCCACTCCCTGGTGGCGGTGGTTTTGCCTCTATCACTGTTGACCCATTAACGATGGCATCTCCTGCCCTCCTCTTAGTGTCTGTTTGTCGAGCTGCCATCTATGAACCATGTGTCGGAGGCTGTAGGAAGAGGAGCGCTGCTGATGTGAGGAAAGGGAGTAGGGGTCATCTGTACGACCTCTACACAACTATGTTGGGGAAGTTTCTCAAGGGTGGGGAGTAAGGTGGCTGGATTGAGGGGTCCACTAGCAACCACAGTAATGGAAGGGTCCTGTATGAGTGTCGGATGAACTTCCTGTAGGCGGGATGGGGTCATTAAACCAGGAAGTGTCTATGTGAGATGAGCTCACCAAGGTGATGTGGTGAATGTACCGTGATAGACTGTCCTAAGGTGAACTTTTTTGCCTCCTGTGTCAGTGTGACTGCTGCAGCTAAGGCCCGAAGACAGGGAGCCCATCCTCATACTGTATTGTCTAACTGTTTTGAGAGATATGCCACCACCTGGAATGAAGGTCCCCTTTTATGTCCTAAGACTCCCACTGCGTTATGACCCTGAGGGGAAGTGTATAGAATGAAGGGCTGGGTCGGGTCAGGTAAAATGAGAGCTAGAGCCTCTTAAAAGAGCCTCCTGTAGCTTGCGGAAAGAGCTTTGTATAGGTTCGGTGGGGTCAAGAGGTTCAGACAAGGAGCTCTTGGATGCCTGAGAGGCTGAGCGAGAGAAGCAAAGTTGGGAATCCAGAGATGAAAAAAATTTGCTAAACCAAGGAAAGAGAGGATTTGCTGTTTTGTGGTTGGACCTGGAGGTCGCGGAGAAGAGCCTTACGGTCTGTGGTAATGGAACGAGTGGTGGGAGTGAGAGTGAGCCCCAAATATTTGACCTTTGATGAGGTTATTTGGGCTTTGGCTGGGGAGACCCTGTATTCACGGTTTGACAGAAAATTAAGGAGAGTAGCTGTGTGTTGTATTGCCAGAGCATAGGATGGGGAGCAGAGAAGGAGGTCATCTGTGTATTGCAGTAGAGTGCTGGGTTTGAGGTTAAGGGCCTCTAAGTCTGTGGCTAGGGCTTGACTAAAGAAGTGGGGACTATCTCTGAACCCCTGGGGCAATACTGTCCATGTGAGTGTAGAGATTGAAGAGTATCTGGGTCTGTCCATGTAAGGGCAAAGAGGTTTTGACAGTAGAGGAATAGTGAAAAAGGTCTAGAACTGTAAAGTGAGTTGTGGAGGGGGGAATATGGGAGAGCATGGTATAAGGGTTAGGCACTACAGGATGAATAGGTGTAACTGTACTATTGATAACCCTGAGGTCTTGAACCAAGTGATAGGAGCCATCGGGTTTGATTACCGGGAGGATAGGGGTATTGTAGGGAGGATTAGGGGTATTGTAGGGTGAGTGGGTGACTTTAAGAAAGCCGTTAGCAAGGAGACACCAGATTATGGGTTTTAGTCCCCGTTGGTGTTTGGGGGCTGTCGGGTACTGAGGGACGAGGAAAGGCTGATGGGTCTTTAAGATGGATGAAGATGACAGGGACGGCATGGGTAGCAAGGGTAGGGCTGGAAGTGTCCTAGACTTTGGGATCAACTAGTGAGGCGGGAAGCAGAGGGTCTGGACTGGCTGTGTGTATTGCCAGAGTTTGGAGAATAAGAGCCATAGGGAGTGAGAAGGTAAAGGAGAAGTTAAGTTTTTGGAGAATATCCCTACCTACTAGTGGTGTAGGACGTGTTGGTATTACCAAAAAACTATGAGTGCAAAAAAGAGTTTGGAATCTGCAGGGGATAGGCCCTGTTTGTAAGGGCTGTTTTGGTTGGCCATCAACCCCCACTATAGAGACTTTGGATCTAATACATTGCCCTGAAAACTCAGGAAGAACACTATATGTGGCTCCTGCGTCAACAAGAGAAGAGAGTATCTTACCTGAGACTTCTAGCGAGACTCGGGGTTCCAAGTAGGATACCTTAATGGGGGCCATGGAGCCCGAGTCTCATCAATCTTCTTCGGTGGCTATGCTTAGGAGGTCAGCAATTGAAGAGTCCCGTGGTGACAGATTGTCCTGCGAGGGTAGGGAGATGGATGACTTACCCACTCTCTGGCGGGCAGGGCAGTCGCATTTCCAGTGGCCCTCAAGGTTTCAGATGGGACAAAGCTTCTTTGGTGGTCTCAGGTTGGGGCAGGCTTGTGCTCAGTGTCCTTCTTTGCCGCATCTGAAGCATGGTCCGGGAGGGGCTCGTGCATTGCTGGTGGCACCACCTTGTTTGGCATCTGCCTGCTTAGGTTTGCCTACATTAGAAGCCCTGAGTGCCATTACTAGAAGCTCATGTTGATATTGGGCAGCTGCCTTAGCAACTGCCAGTCTGCTATCTTGCTTGTCTAGCTTGTGTCGTTCCTCTCTATTATTGAAAACATGAAAGGCCAAAGCTAAGAGCTCTTTTTGTGAGGACTGAGGGCCAAGCTCAGATTTTTTAAATTTAGCCCGAATATCTGGAGCTGACTGTGAGATAAAATGAGAGTTAACAAGCACTATCCCTGCATTTGACTGTGGATCTATATCAGTAAACTGGCTTAGAGTGTCAGTAAGACGTGCCAGAAACTCAGCAGGATTTTCATTGTCCCTCTGAGTCTGCTCCACAAGTTTATTATAATTTACAGGCTTGTGAGAGATCTGTTTAAGTCCCGTTATAATACAGTCGATCATTATTTTAACCTTCTGGGAGCCCTCATTTCCCTGATAGTCCCAATGGGGATCTGTAAACGGCACTGCAGCAGCTCCATCAGAGTAATCAGGATTAGCTCGGTGTTTTATGTTAGCCTCTTGTTGGGCTGCATCCCATAATTCTTTACTCTGCTGAGGAGAAAGAGTTAAGAATGGTAAAAAGATCTTTATAATGTAAATCATAAGAACTAGTGACAAATTCCAATTCTGAAATATATCTGTGGGGATCAGCTGCAAAAGACCCCAATTTATTAGAAATCTGAGAAAGGTCAGAGAGAGTAAAAGGAACATGGATACGAACTAGCCCTTCAGGCCCAGCCTGTTCCCAAAGGGGGCACACAAATTGAGATTGAGAAGAATTAGGAGGTGTTGAAAGGTGAGTAGAATCTGGGGGAAGTGGCGATGAACAAGTAGAGTCAGGGTAAGATGGCGGAGGGCAACCATGTGGTGTGCAGCAAGGTGACCACTGTTGACCACGTGGCTCATCGCAAGATGGCCGCTGGTGACCATGTGGCTGATGATCGCCATCTTGTAATCCTTTGTTATATGCCCTCTTAGGCCGAGTGTCGTGGGCCGGGGGAGAGGAAGGCAACACGGAAGGGGAAGAGGAGGAAGAAGAACCTTGAGATGAAATAGACCCTGTTTCTGGAGACAATGGGGGCCCATCAACCGACTGCAGAGGAGTAGAATCAGAGTTAGCCTGGGGCTGAGCGCCTGGGGCTGAGGGCGGGGATGACAGCGGAGTAGCAGAGGGAGAGGGAGAAGTAGAGGTGGAGGACAGTGTGTGGAAAGTGGGGGCTAAGCACACACGGCAGGTTTGGGAGCTGGAGAAGGCTCAAAGGTGGGCAAAGGCGGATAGAGAGAAGAGGACTGGGCTGCTGGCTGAGGTGGCTGGGGCGAGGAGGTTTGGCTACCTGGCTGATTAGGATCAGATTGTGAGGAGGGTAAAGAGTCAACCTGATAAAGCTGAGGATGGGGGGGCAAAGGCAGGAGGAACATCATCGAGAGGGTCAGAAAAGGATTTAGGAGGGGATTCTGGCGGTGTAGAATGGGCCAAGCATAGTTGGGCCATTCCACAGATCTGAATAAGAGAAGGATGCGCCCTAAGAGCAACAAAAGCATAAACATACGGTAATTCCTTCCATTTGCTGTTGCGGTAACAAAAATTGTCTGTCTGTAAGGATCTTATAGTCAAAAGTACCATCTTCAGGCCGGTGGTTCTCATTGTCTAGGTTATAGTGAGGCCAGACCATCCAGCAATATAGAATTAATTGTTTTGGTTTAATGGTGTCCCTTAGTTCCAAAGTATTTAAATTAGACAAGAGACAACCGAGTGGAGTGTGTTTTGGGGGCTGGGAAGTAGTGTTTCCCATTGTGTGGCTGAATCAAAGGTGAGCTGGAGGCTTAAGCAGCCGGTTCTCGAAATCCCAGAGTCGTCACCCCATCCGGGATGCGAGAGAGAGGAGAAAATGCCCAAAACTATCCTCCCAGTCCTCACCGAGAAGATAGGGGGCATCCCGCGGGACGGAAAAATGAAGGGAGCCCTGACATAGGCCTACGGTTTTTGGAAAACAAGCAAAAATGAAACAGAACTCCCGGAATGGAGGAGGCTCACCTGTGAGAATTGGAGTGGGCCGGTGTTGGATGGAGGATAGCAACAGAAAATATCTGGACAAAGGAAGAAGGGCTCGTTGGCAGGGGTGCCCAAACCAAGGGAGTGAAAGATCTCTCCCTTAGTGGGCTCACACAGCCTGCCATCCGAGTCACGGCACCATAATGATAGGTTTTTCCAGCACGGAGAGAAAAGTAAAGCAAAGTATAAAGTATGCCTTTATTGTGGGCGCAGAGAAGACCGCAGTAGGGGAAAGAAAGAAATGTGTGGGACTTCCGAGCATTTGCCGCGGGATCCCAGGTTAAAAAAGGCCCAGGCGGGAGGTGGGGAATAGGAGGCAGACCGCCAGGATTGGGTGGGAGTGTGGGAAAGGGAAACAGAAAATCACAAAAAGGTAAGTTGGGAGTTGTAGTTTTACTCAGGGGAAGAAGGGTGGCGCTTAGTATATGACATTTAAAGGCCCGCCACACCGACCTGGCGCCACACTGGCCAGTTGCCACAGCAATCAGGTGGGAGCCACAGTGAGGCAAAAAAACCAAACATGAATAACTTCTTCCAGATTTTTAGGGCCTTCAACTTCAGTAACAGGGTAGAAATGTTGAAAATCCTCCATGAGCTCCCCTGCCGGTCTGGCTTCTTTTAATGCTAATTGCAAGGAAGACAGAGAAAATGGCTTTACTCCCTGAGAGGGAGTTGAACCTGTGACACTGCAACATTTCTCTGAGCTGAAAAGGTCAACATCACCACTTGTGGCTCAGTTAAATTTATTGGGTGCTGTGAAATAGAATTCTCAGACAAGCACTTCTCTGGTGGGAAAAGGTTCCTGTTATCCCCCCTTTGTCCTTTTTTATCACATTGAGCAAGACTAAAGGGTTCAGACTATCAACAACGCAAATGTCCCATCATCCTTGACCCGCTTGGGCTTGGGACTTAATTTTAAAGTAGAACTCTGAGGCGAGTCCTTTGTGGTTGTAAAATCCCTTTTAACCAAAATCCAGAAAAGAAAGGTAAAAATAGGAATCAAACATGCCCAAACCACTTCCGCATACAGGTGCTCCTGTGATTCTTGAGACTATAGTTGTCCCACGTTAATTACTAATAATGCAATTACTTTTCTTCTTTGGTTTTCTGTTAAGCCTAGTTTTGTAACATTGTTTAAGGTGAATAGACCTCTAGGTCCCGCTCTTAACACCTGATAATTTTCAACATAACACTCCAGCGCTAACTATCGACCTACCAATCCACTCCCCCCACCCTGTTGTGCACACAAATTCTGGGCAGTGTCCCCTCACCAACGACTCTCCTTACTGGGGGCTGCACGTTGGGCGCCAACTGTGGGAGTCAGTGACCTCTCTGTGGTCCCAGGAGAAAAATGGCGAGAGGATTGAGGATTTAGAAAATTAAGATGAGACAAAAACCAGGGTCATGTGGAGTCATCTCTTGCCTGATGAGCAAGAGGACGGACTTCAATAGTAGGGGCATTTATTTTATACACTTGCAAAGTTAGTACCCTGGGTGGGTAATGTTGCCTAGTGACTAATGGCTAATTGTCCGGCAGGATGCCTTTTTCAATACTGAGGTAGCTTGACCGCCTGACCAATAGCCAGCTCGAATGGCTCCCAGTGGCTCCTGGTTGTTCCATCTCAGTGTTAGACTTCTCCTGCTTGAACTTTCATACTTTGGGGGTAGATTCATAAAACTGGATTTCTGGATTAAACAATATAAATGGTTTAAGGCTCTTGTACGTATTGCTGAGTTGCTTCCTAGAAAACTTAATTCCATAATGTCAGGATAAATATCCATTTATCAAAATTCAACAGCATTGAGTTTTTTCATATCTTGCACAGTCTTTATTAACACTAGAGTAATATGGCATCCCGTTGTGTCAATGATTTCTGAAATGGAAAATGATATGAAATCACAAAAATTATAAAATACACTATGGATTTCTAGTACTTGCTGGGGCAGAAACATGGCACACAGGCTGTCCCTAGACTTGCTGAGCCCCATGATAGAAATAGGTAATTGGCTGGGGATGTTGCTCAGTGGCACAGCACCTGCCTGGCAAGTGCAAGGTCCTGAGTTCAATTCCCGGTACCAAAAAAAAAAGAAAGAAAAGAGGTGATTGGTCATCAGGTTGTTTCCATGGATCTCAGCCGGCATCAGAATCCTTATCAACTAGTCACTGTAAGAGGAAGAGCTGATCCGTTTATGTCCGTTACACTTGCTATTCATAGAAATAGAATTTTGACTCTTAAGTTTAGCAAGTAAACTTTACTTTTATTTTATTTTACTTTATTTTAAATAAACTAATGTTTATTTACTTTTCTGAGAGTTGTGTATGTCATGTGCTCCTTAAGGATTGGGATCTGAAGTGTTTATCAATTTGTATGAATACTTTTCTTTCTTTTTGGTTAGTGGGAATTGAACCCAAGGCCTTGGCCATGAGCCACAACCCCTCCCTTTAGTTTTTATTTTGAGCAGGGTCTCACTAAGCTACTAAATCACCTAGGCTGGGCCCAAACTTGCAGTCCTCCTGCCTCAGCCACCCAGAGTGCTAGCATCACAGGCGTGTGGCACCACGCTGGCAGTGTGAACTTTGACTACTTAAGGGGATATGTGCTTTACCAATAGGAGGAAGGAAGGAAAAAGAAAAGCAAAGGACGGCAGAGGCATGTTTTTATGATCATCTACGTGACACCAGGGTAACTGGGGAAGAGGAATAGCAGTGAGCCGGGTGTGAGATTATAAATGCAGAGTACAGATAGTACTGTGCATCATACAGATAATTTCCTCTACACTTACAAGCTGTTTCCATCCATCCATTCATTCATTCATTCATTTTGTGGTACTAGGGATTGAACTTAGGTCCTTTACACTAAGCGATATCCTCAGCCCCTCCCAAATTTAACAGCAGTGCAAGAAGTAACGGGGAAGTATCTAACACTCTGAATCTCCCTTTCATCCACGAACAATATAAATAATCCAGTGTAGTCTTCTACATATTTTTTGAAAATTGGAACAATTGTATATAAAAAGCCCAAAACTCTGAGCTTTCTGATAAAGATCCAAAGCACAGATACTACGAAAATGGTTATGATTATATAGGTTCAAAACACCCTTTGCTTAACAGCTCAATCAGTGAACAAATCTTCATGAGACAAATACCATGATCTGGACGTCGTTATGGTAACATAGTGATGGGGAACCCGTTATAGACTGAGTGCCCAGACTGCATACCAAAGCCCAGTCATTTCCCAAAAAGTGCCAACACTGCCCTGTTATCAAGCGCTCAGCTGCTGGAGCAGTGCTCAGGTGACTTGGCCTGGATGGTGACGGGGCTCTGCATGCCCATGTACTGCATGTGCCAGAGGTTTGCCTCCACTGGTTACATGTAAAGGAAAATTATGACCACAGGGTATTTCTTACCAAGAGAGATTATGTCTAGAGGAATTTGTACATGTTTTTGTAGTAAAAATTAAACATTCCAAAACAAGTACATTAATGTCAGTTCATAAGGTACTTAACCTAATGTATGAACCATTTCCATGTTAATAATTTATTATCTCAAACAAGTTATATTATTTGTTTCATGACTGGAATTGAATGTAATTTAATCCAATGGGAGAAAATAAAACCAAATAGACTTATATAAAATTATATGGATAATTTTAAAAATGGAGTTTTGCTGTTTTCTTTTAAACCAACAAGTTATTATTGTCATCAGTAGGATATTTAAGGGGATGTTCTTGTATTTAATGATTAAAAAGTCATTGACCAGCTGGTGTGGTGGTATGTGCTTTTAGCCCCAGCCCTGAGGAGGCTGAGACAGGAGGATCACCGTGAGTTCAAGGCCAGTCTGGGCTACATAGTGAGCCCATATAAAATTAGTGAATGCTTTCTGGCATTCAGTATGAAACTATTCCAATTAATTAGACATAATAGCATTCACTAATCAAAAATTTACTCTGGATATAATGAATTTAAAACACTATTTTGGAGTAGTTGTGAATATCAGATTTTTATTAAGAAAGCGGTCTTCATGGGGATACAAGCAGCTGATGGTAAAGATGCAGCACTACAGAACTTACTCTTCCTGCAAAGCGTGAAGCACAGCTGTCTTCAGACACGTTCGCCGACTGCTTCAGCCAGTGGCTTTAGCCAGTTGGCACTCCTGCTCTGCCTCCTGAGTTTGTTAATGCTAATGTGTTAACATCAAAAACGTACTTTATGTAGGTGGTTCAAGATAATAAGAATGTTTACTGTAGACGTGCTGGTACAAAATAAATGTGCGCTGCATCGGCTGGGTAGAATTTCTGATCTGAATTTCTTTCGAGACATTATCCTCTTTTAAGCTTCCCACTCATCAGACTCCAAATCATATCATTACTTTATAAATCTTCCCATTAGAATTTTGAGTCACTGAAATTTCCCTGCTACCCACAGCACTGCATAAATCTCTGAGGTTGATGACCTTTTTTTTCCTTTTTTTTTTTTTTTTTTTTTTGGTTTTGTTTTAGGGGAGAGTCTCACTTTGTAGTGCAGGCTGCGTCTGAACTCACGATGATCCTGTTTCAGCCTCCCAAGTGCAGGGATTACAGGCTCGGTTATTACTACTTATACCATACATATTATACTAATTTTCAGAGCAATCAGATGCAGTGCAATAATTCCCTCCTAGAGTATGCTGAACATAGCTCAATAGTTCTAACCAAAAAGCCAGTGAAGGTCAAACATAGATATTAAGAGGAAAAGCTAGTTAAGAAATGTTTTGTAGCCGGGTGTGATAGTGCACACCTGTAATTGCAGTGCTCAGGAGGCTGAGGATCCTCCACAGGAGGATCGCTGCCAGTTGGAGACCACCCTGGGCTACATAGTGAGTTGAAGGCCAGCCTGGACTGCATAGTGAGACCCTGTCTCAAAAAGACAAACAAACAAACAAACAAAAAAAGAAATGTTTTGATTGGTAGAGTGTTTAACCATAAACTTACATACCCCTTCATTTTTGTTTCGTTGCATTGCCTGAAAAGAGAGTACCATACGCTCTTGGCTTACATTTACTAGTGCTCTCATTTTTCAGAAGCATCCCATGTGGACCTGTAGATTTCATGGTGACCCTGCCTACAAGCACAGAGCCCATACTGTAACCCAGGTGTAAATGTGCAGAGAAAAGTGATAGTGCACACCTGTAATCGCAGCCTGAGCGAGGAAACAGAAGAATACAGGTGGACAGACATCATGACCCCACAGGTGACGTTACCCTTTGCAAGCCTGTAAGAATAGTCCTTTTCATGTCTTAGATGAGGAAGCAACAGAGGGCATAGAGACCGTTAGAACGAAAAACAGATATTTAGTGTGAAAAGCCGTAATTGAAGACGAGAAAGCCCAGGACTGGTGGATGAAGTGTCAAGGAGCCTCAGCAGCTAGAACGTACAAGAATGAAAAGGAGTCGTCAAGCAGATAAACCTGAAGGAGGAAAGTGTGAAATTGCTGTGATTTTCCGCATTTTGTTTTCAAATAGTAACAATGTCTGGTAGACAAACTGATAAGTTTGCATTTCAGTTCTCTTCATATCCAGTTCTTTTTCTACTGAGAATAGCAAAAGATCTTGAGCTGCTTAGAACAGTTACTCCGTGTTCTATGAATTATCCAACAAGGACCATTATTTCTAAATTTTTCATATACAAATCATATTACAGGTTGACTATCCCTTATCTGAAATGCTGGAGATCAGAAATGTTTCCAAGTTTAGGATTTTTTTGACGATTGGGAATATTGTCAAAACACAATGAAACATTTTAGGTATGGAACCCAAATCAAATTACAGAGTTCATTTATGACTCAGTACATATACTTCATGTACATAGCCAAGAAGGAGCTTTATAATATTTTAAATTACTGTCTTTAATTGTGACCTGTCGTTTGAGGGAGGGTGTGAAATTCTCTGCTGTGTCTGTCAGAACTCAAAGATTGCACGAGAGGTCCCTTTGCATACATGACTGAATTCCTGAAAAATACTTTTGTGACAGGGAATAATATGAAAATTGCACAGCTGTAAAAGGGTTTTAAATACCACTCTTCTAATAGAAAAAATTCTTAATTATACTTTGTGTTTTAAACAGAATTAATGGCAATATATTTCTAGTATGTTACATATTTTTTAATATTCATAAAATTACACCTGTAGTTTCTCATCCCGTGTCCACATTGAGGGCTGTGTGTTACTGAGAGATCAAGTGTACTGCTCTCAGCAGCTTTCAGGAATTTTATCTGTCCAATTGTATTAAGGTTTTCCTTTGCTTCTTTTTTGTTTGAGACAGGGTTTTGCTATGTAGCTCACACTGGCCTCAAACTCATGACCATCCTCCTGTCTCAGCCTCCCAAATGCTGGGATTACAGGCATGCATCACCATGCCCAACCAAATTTTTTTTTTTATTATTTTAAAGAGAAGAAGACGAAGAATAGAAATAAAATAACAGAGTTTCAAATCAGGCCAATAGGAGAGTAACAATGATTGGTACCCCGCGCGCTGTCATCTCATAGCAGTTACTCAGAGGATAAGATACAGGCATCAAATTGTATTGAGTGTCAGCTAAGCCCTTATTTCTGGTGAGAGGAATGGGGGAGAAAACAAGAAAAATGTGGATAAATGTGAAGACTGCTGCTAATTGTAAAAACCAAAACAAACACTTCTGAGGCCTCTAGGGCCCAGGCCTGCACAGGAGCAGCAGGCCCGTAGTGGAGAGCCAGACTCAAACTGAGTTTCAGTCTAAGCCTTCACCCATCAAGTCTGGGGCGGCTGCTCTGAGGAGATGGCGTGTGAGCTGAGACCCTCGCTCAGTCTTCTTCTCTGCCTTCAGCTGTTTCCCTTCCTGACCTCTCTCATCTCATCAGGCCTGGAGCGCAAACCGTCTTCTGCACTCCCTGGCCATGGTAACTGGCTGTGGCTGTGTCAGAGCGGAAGCGGGTTTCTTTGGCTTATTCCTAGTGTACAGAATTCTGAGATGTTTCCCTAAACCAAATTTCATAGTACACTCCATACTCAATGTATCCTTTATTATAAGGAAAACAGCCAAGTTCTTGTAGCAAATAGCGATAGAGAAGAATACATAGATACTTAGACGCATTACATTCCTTGTAATGTTTGAAATGATAATCTCATGTAGTCACGCACCTTATTATACTGTATATGCTTCCCGTGCTCCTTTGGTCCAACTCCCTGTGTAGAAAGTCATGTGAAGATAATTCGTAAAGCATTTTGCTTATGTAACAATTACCGTGATTATATCCCTGCTGCGCACATTGAAGGACAGTAACCGTCTTGTGTGTGACTGCGGCTTAGCAGCTTATGAATGTCAGTGCCTGAGGACTCAGTGTTAAAGGTACGGACACAGTTAAATCACACAGAAAGTTTGAGGGTAAGTTGTAAATTGTTTTGCTTCAGAAGAAAGTCAGGTTTCACAAGTAAGTGTGGGCCTGGTATCAAAAATGAAAGGTGAACCTCAGGGGAAGCTGGTTTTGAAGAACAGAAGTTGAAAGACCTCATTCATTTGCATTCCCACTACTTTAGTTCTCCAAAGAAGGTTTCAGACCTTAAAAAAGTACTATTACCTAGTTAACTTTTTAATGATAGAGGTCACAGCATGGACCTTTTAGGCTGCAATATGAGTATGAAGTAGTCAGTAATACTTGCTAATAAATTGCCTACTGCATTCAATCTCGAAGCCTTAGGCAAGATTACTTGCTTTAAGAACCACTCAAGAGGAAAAGCCTATCTTTCCAAAGACCCTGTTGCCAATGAACTCTAGGTTAAATGTATCTTATAAAACTAGAAGTATTTTAAAAACCTGGGGAACTCTGTGTTTAACAGGGTTCTCAGTATTCTAAGTATGTGAGTAAATCTATTCTCATCAAATCAGAAGAGAACCTGTGTCTAAATGCCAGATTTTCCTTAGGCCTTACTAGTGGTTGTGAACTTACGAGTTACGGAATTCTAAAACCTTTAGTTGTTCACTTCATAACTAGCCCAAGAGGTATTATAATCTTCCTAACTATTATATGTAATTGTCCAAACCAGTGTGTTAGATTCTCAAGCTTCCTGAGGACAGATGTTAGAACTGTTCTTTTCTGCTAAATCCCCAGAGCCTTTCCGAGTAGCTTTACATTTAAAGAACCCTGTAATTTAGTACAAATATTCTCTTTTAGAAGGGTCCTTAGTGTTAATTTTAACCCACATTCCCAGCAACCCCAATCTCACGCGTAACTCTGACTTTATAACGTGGAGATAAGTTCATTGAGGGCAGAAACAGAGAAAATTAATGTTATTCTTCATTTTCTTTTTACTTCTAGAATATCCTTTCCGTTCTGCGTATCAGTGAGGAAGATGCTAAGGCGCAAAGTGCTTAGGGTAGGGTGGAGCCGTCAACACTGCAGATGATCACAGTGTGGACGATGCTGAGATTAAGGGTTACGATGCTGGAGAATGGACACCAGCATCTTAAAGTAAGGGTAATGAAATGGTGTGGTTTGGTTTTCTTAAAGAGGACCTGATATCTTCAGACACCACTGGGAATGTATTACCTCTGTCCAGTATTTCGCTCCTTACCCTAACTAATAGAAGACAGTAAATCCAGTTTCAGCTGCCTTCTACTGAATCACCCTGAGTAAAAAGGAGGTCAATTCAAGTAATTGGCATGGAATTGGGATCTTCAAACACCAAAGTGAAGGGCGGTGGGAAGAAAGGGAAATTTTTAGTGTAGCAGATTAAAACCCTAAGTAAGAAGACAGAAGGGTCACATGCGCTAATCTAAGGACAATGAGGCCTGATAGCAAGAGAAGAGACCAGCTATAGAGAAAACCAGTGAATGATTCCAAAACCCCAGGCATATTTATCATAGGTGCGGAGTCCTGCATATCTATAGAAATTCTTAGTAATCATAATGAGTACTCTGTCAAGGAATTGTGTGCACTAAGTCATTTTTAAGAAGACAGAAAAATGTATTTTGTGTTGAAAGACTTCTTGAAATATAAAACATACTGTGTGACACTCAATTCCTGCCCTTTCTAAAGAGTCATAGGCAAGCTCTGAAACTCAAGTTTTTAAAAACCATTGCAATATAGGTTGCCAAGAAATTGTGTTATAAATAATGCTACTTGAGATAACTGAATACGTAGTGCTTCAAGATCCGAAGTGTGAGTGCTTCCCTGAGGGCCTCACCAGTGTCTCAGGCATAGTCATATAGGGCAAGGTCATAGAATCATGTAAATCCACACTTGGCTTTTAAAATTATTTTTCTCACTTTTTATCAGGTCTGAATTAGGTCTTTTCTTATCTCACTGTAGCAAAACATGTTTTTGAATGTAACTTCCTTGGAAGCATTTGTATTTGTTTCTTTGTGAAATCTTAACACTTTTGCAAGGGTTACTTTAGTCAGAACCAGTAACTCAGTCTATGCGCTTTCCCAGAAGCCAGAAAACTCAGCCTGGCACAGTGTCCTTTAAAGGTGTAGATGGCTTGATGCCTTCATCACTCATTCACTTGCAGTTGGCAGTAAGGTGAACTTGTCAAGGTCACAGTGGGAACTGAGCAAACACAGGTCATCTTATGGCAGATCTTGCAGAGATCATCACAGGTTGCTGGCAGTGTATATGGTCACTGTTTGGAATACGGGTGACCCAGACATTTCACAACCACGCTGTTTTCCAGCTCTGGAAAGCTCTTCTGAGCAGAGCCACTGTGTGTAATTGTTTATTTGGTGCAGTAACACACTAACCTTTCTTTAAAAATTTGAATAACAGAGACACCATTTAGACTTGTGCAGCCCTACAGCTGTGTTACTGTGTCTGTCATTTTTACTTGGACACCATTAAGCATGAGATAGTATTTTACAGTTTTTGCAGTTTTGCCACTGTAGGTGGGTACTTTTATACTCTTAAGATTCCTAACAAGTTAATATTTGTGGGTATTAAAGGGTTTGTTTTGTTTCTAGAGGGCAGTTTCTTTAGCATTTCCTTTATCTGTTTATATCTTTTTCCTATTTTTGCTCTTAAATTTCTTGACTGTGGTTTTAGTATTCTAATGTGATGAAATATTATGACATTTTCCTCAGGTTATTATTGATTTTAATATTTTCCTCATTGTGTTTGTGTACATGTTTTCAAGTCATTGTTTGTGGTTTCTATGCCTAAAACCTTAGAAAATTATGGCAGACTTGCTTGTCTGAACATAACTTACAGTTTTCCTTTATAACTTATTTTCCTCCAAAATTTTTATGAAGTGTTGTGATTGTTTGCTGTGTTATGTGCAAAAGCTGGGTACCTTGATGCAACTTTTTGAACTATGTTTACTGTAGTTAACAAAAAACTTCAACAAAGTCTATAAATGTGAATTTCTGCTGCCATTGTGATTTTTCTTCATTTTTAAACAATCTAATCAAAATGTAAATATACAATCACGCTTACTATTACTATTTTAACTTGGTTTTCAAATACTCATTTATATTTAGGGTTTCAAAGAAGCAAGCAAGGTTTCAGAGTGATGTTAACAAAAAGTATGTATACACACACACAAAAGACGAGTATCAGTCCTTCCTATAGCTGTCTTTAATCATACAGATACGCATTTTGAGATAGGCTTCTGAAGTACTAGTGGTTAGGAGAAAGTAAAAGGCCTTCCTAAGTGTGGTGAGGGGTCGGGGCTGTGGGCAGGCCTCCGCTTCACTCCCACACTTCCATCTTCATTTCTTCAGTTAAACCTAGGGGGCATTACCCTAAGTATGGCTGTGCAGGGACCTTCTTTTTTCAAGAGTAGTCAGAATTTATTGAGAAAAAGAAGCTTCCGTCTAAGACGGACCGAAGGGGGCTGGAAAGTGAGTTGACCACCAGCCCCGCTTCTCACCTGTGTTTATTGAGCAAAGCCACGAGGTGAGGCAGATTCAGGGTGACACAGAACTAAAATCAATCGGTAAGATTACAAGTATAGACAGGTAATATTGATCCAATGGAAAAATCACAGGATGGCTGTGAGGTGAGATAAACTATGATCAACCAGTAAGATTCCAAAAAGTATGGTCACTTGGTAATTTTGATTAAATGGGGATCAAATGAGGAAGCAAGGGACATAGCGAACGCATAGGGGATGGACAGGGACTTCCCTGGAAGGGTAGGTTAAGGAATGCAGGGATTTTTAGCAAGTCTTTTGAGTTTACTTATCAAGTGATCTTAAGCCCTTAAGCCAGTTGAATGTCTAGGTAGGCCTGGGGGGGGGGGTTGTCCAGGTTGTCAGGGTGGGTGGTCTGGGTTGGTTGTCTAGGGAGATTGTCTGGGTAGGCCTGACCTAACAGCTGGAACCCTTAGAGAACTTCCTTCAGATACAGCAGAAGAGAAGGGAGACATGGATGTCAGGGGTATTTAAAGCATCAAAAGCATTTGACCTGCCGTTGTGAACTTTGAAAAGGGAAAGGTTGAGTGCTAAGGAATTCCAGACGCCATCAAAAAGAACTATTCCCAGTGAGAACAGAGCAGGAGCTTCAGTAGTACGTCCATGTGGAAGTGGGCTGTGCTCGTGACTTGACTGAGGTGAGAGCTGTGTTCTCTCCCAGAGTCACCACGGAAGAACCAGGCCAGGTGGCGCTGACTTCAGCCCTGTACCCTAAGTGGAGTGTCAGCAGACTGCCTGGGCTTTGGCCTCCTGAACTAGGTTTTAAAGCTGAATTTGTGGCAGTTTGCTACATAGTAGTAGAAAACAAATACTGTATATCTGTATATTGTTATCTTGCTTTCTGAGTGGAGCTGCACTACATCGATAGCGTGTATATTTATTATTCCGTAATACATTTCGTAGTGTTTGGCCATTTATGTGTGTCCGCACTGCCACTTGTGTGTGAGACATACCATGATTATACGTTTACACTGTAGTTAGACAAACCATTTTAATCCCTTCTGAAATCATTTCCTGGCTTTGGGGAGTTATTGAACTTCCCCGAGTCTCGGTCTTCTCCTTTGTGAGCTAGTGTGTGTCCGCACACACAGTTCGCATCGTTATTTCTGAGGGACAGTGGTGACCATGATAACAACACAAGGAATGTCGTCGGTAAGGTCAGGAATGCGGACAGTCCTGCGAAGCCATAGCAGATGTTTGCACTTAATGTTTTGGTTTTTTCAGATGTTTTCTTTAGGACCTGTACGTCCTTACCTTTCCCATGAAGCCCCCGTTTCCCTGTGATCTCAGTGTTTCCCAGAGAAGTTCTGTATTGTAGTCATAAATACTTGAACAGGGAGTTTTGCCAGCAGAATAAATTTGGGAAAATATTGAACTGAAAAAAAAAATGGTTTCTTAACTATCCAGGTATTGTATAGTTCTACTTTCTGAGTCGTCCTTCGAAAAGAGAAGACATTTCTCACAATTGGTGACCTGCTGACTAAAAAGCATCTTATGAGGGAACTTCTTGAAATGCACTTTGGGACAGACTACTTTTTAGGTATAATTCATTAGTTCCAAAGCTTTTTGAGCCTGGTGTGATAGGCAGAATTTTCTTTTCTTCGTTAACTTGATGTATATTGTTTTGTCCATGAGTAACCTTTGATCAACACACTTAGGCTCCATCCAATAAATTTCATTTGTTTACCATCAAAATACCAAAGAGAAGAAGCAGTTACCTGGCTATTACATATGGCACTCAAACCCAGTAATCTTTAGCCAATCAGAATTTCAGGGATTTTTGATTCATTCTTAGAAGAAGTGGATAATATTAAAATGACCAAGGGTTAATACTAAGTAAACGAGGAATAAACCAAATCTCATCCACAGTCAGAACTTTTTTAATTTGACTAACCTTCCTGCTGTTCCATTGGGGTGATTTAGATAAGAGGCCAGGGAGACCTAATGATTTCTTTGTGATTCTGTCTACCAGCCCTTAAAAGTTGACATGAGAAAAATTTCTATATATGACTGCTGTGAATCCAAGAAGTGACAGTGTTATTCACATAATCTTAAAAGTGCATTTTCTGTTTGTTTTTCATCCCTCAAACAGATCAGGAATAGGAATCTGTTTCTCCTTCCCCTATTTAAGGCACCAGAGATAACAGAAAAGCCAAGATCATTGATTTCTAAGTATTTTAACCCCAGAATATTTTGTTCAGGGGAACTTCCTGTTGTTGTCTGGTTGAAGAGTGTTTGTAGCCTCCCTTTATTCCCATGTCTGCTTTTGCTGGCTCTCTCAGAGACTCAAGAGAATGCTTCCCCAGCTCTGTAGAACACACTGAAAACATTGCTATTTCAAACCGCACACTTGGATAAATACTGCCAAGCTTTTTTGTGTAATAAGCAAAAAATTTCACTTAGAGTTTACAGTTTGTCTTAACTTGTCTTGATTAATTTCAAATGCTATTGTTGACACTGGCAGCATGCCAGACCAAGACGTATGTAGGAAATAAAATCCTGCATTTCCTTATTAAATTGTTTAACCAGCGGGGGGGGGGGATTGAGGTGGGGAGAATAAAGAAATATGGTCTTGTACTACGATTATTTTGGAAAAGAGAACAAAAGACAACATTGAATTAAAAACAGGGTAGGAAATTTAAGGGAAAAGTTATAATTTGGAACGCTTATCTATCTTTACATATACCAAAGTTTGCACTTAAGATGTTTCCATAGTGTAAAGTAAAAAATGTCAAATGCAGTTACAGAGATTGTGAATTGTGACGTTGTAAAAGAATTTTAAGTTATAAAACTTTTAAATGTGGTTTGGTTTTGTTTTTGTTAAGGATAAAACCTGGGTCTTGCTCATGCTAGACAAGTGCTCTGCCCCTGGGCCGCACCCCCAGCCTCAGTAATGCAATTCAAATATTCTCAGCATTTATTTATGTAAAGAGCTAAGAGTGAAAGCTTCTTGGCATGTAATGAACATTTCAAAGAAGTATTAGAATACAGAGGCAGCGTAAGCACAGGAACGTTTTGCCAGGCTCTGTGGTCCCGTGTGCTTTAACGTGCTGCAGTGCGTGAACGAGGAGAGCCAGAACAGCGCCGAAAACAAACCAACCCGGCAGGATTTCACTTTGCATTTGCTGCCGACTGCTTTTTTGCATTTTTGCTCTTTTTATTGGCAATGTTGTTTTTAAAATGGCCCCAAGTACGGCGGTGAAGTCCAGTGTTTCCTCCAGGCATAAGACACAGTGCTACTGACCATGAGTTCACTGTTAATGCGTCAGCAGCATGTATTAAATAAGATGCCTTTAAGCAGCAAAACACGCAGAAACCCAGGGTAAGTGTTGAAATGTTGACGAAAATGTTGCAACCAGAGGCCTACCCATGTATTTGTTCTGGGAACCATGATTTTCAGCGTTTGAGGTAACTTTATAGCACATAACTACCACAAGGTGCAAGAATTGACTGTATATACACATACATAAAACAAGTCCTTAAGGTTACCAAAAAGTGATATATCAAAACAAAATAAGCTCCTTCCCAAGAATACAAGCTTGATTTGATGCTTTAAAATTTATGAACATGCTGAACATAAACAGATTAAGGAAAAGTCCCATTTCAATTAAAGCATAGAATGGATTTGATAAAATTCAACACTGAGATGTTAAACAAGCAAACAGAAAACCTTAGTTAAGCATAAAAGAAAATACTGTACCTTTATGGTGTACAGTACTGTGTGCAAACAACTGGCGGTCATTGTATTTAACATCAAACCCTGAAACATGCTTCTGAAACTGCTCCAGCAGCGCCCGCTTGTGCACTGCTTAGCATTTTAGGAAAAGCCTTTGGCAGAGAGTGAAGCAAAAATTAGATGGGTGGGTGGATAGAAAGGAAAAGAAGGAATGCAGAGGTCAGTTTCCACAGCTCGTCCACCGGTACGTCTCTCTTTAGAGTCCAAAAGTGGGGCTGGGGATACAGTTCAGTGGCACGAGCACCTGCCTGGTAAGCACAAGGTGCTGAGTTCGATCCCTGGTACTGCAAAAAATAATAATAATAAAAAATAAATAAATAAATAAATAAAGTACCAAAAGTGATAGGCAGTTGAGATAAAGGAACTTAGTAAAGTTGCCAGATATAAAAATCAGAATACAAAAATTAAAAAGTGCATTTCTGTGACCAACGATAAAAGCTGAAATTGAAAAGATAATAACAATATGAAAAAATATAAAATACCGAGGAATGTATACCCAACATTAAGTATATGAGACCTAAAACTATTTGCAGCCAGTTAAACTACGTAAGTGGACAACTACCCTATATCCTTGGATTTAAAAACAATACTGTAAAGGTTACAATCGTCCAGGAAGCATCTTTAGGTTTTGTAACACCCCAGTCAGAGTCGCAGTGGGCTGTGCAGAGCAGGCTAGTGCTGTAGAGCAATGTCGGTTACAGAAGCACAGCCGCCTCACGGATGCAGTAAGTGAGAGAGGTCGTAAAAGGAGACGTGTGCTGTAAAATCAAACTGTGTTATTTAGCTGTTCTGTCCTAGGTAGTTACAACTATAAAAGGGTGTCAAGGGAAAGATTATCACCAAAATCAAGTTAATGGATACCGTTATGAAAGGGCCAGGGGGTGTCCTAAGGGAGGGTCTAGGACACAGGCAGTATTTTATTTCTTGACCTACGTGGTAATTACATGGCTGTTTGCTAAGTGACTGCTTTTTAAACTGTGTATGTGTGTTCTGTGCAAATAAATGAAGCTGAACCAAAGTTTGAAAGGGAGTAAGGAAGTAAGAACTGATAAATTACTAAGCTAGCCCGGTGACATTGTTAAGTTATTGGTGTCGGCACCATAACTGGGTAATTACCCAAGTTGAATGAACTTGGGTAATTTTGGATACTTCATTAGATAGAAAATTTGAAAGCCATTTAGAAAGACTATCAGAAATTTGTTACTCAAGTTTACTAAAATCTGTTACAGAATTTAGTGTGGGTCAAAGTCTGTTCTTCCTGTGATCAGGAAGATCACTAGTGGGTAAACCACAGTTTCCTCCATGACATGACGATAGTTGTGAAAACTGACGTGTATCAGGCGTTGGATCAAGCATTCAATTTGTTACCTCTTTTAATCCTGAAAAAACTTATATGGGTACAACTACATGTAAGGGATAGAATCAGGTTTGATCTCAGTTTTTCTGATTTCAGATCCCTAAGTTGGCTTTGCATGATAATATAGCTGTACATATAGTATTACAGACATTATAGATTCTCATTTGTTCTACTGGGTTAGACCTGTGATTCTGTATTGCATAAACTAAACAGCAGTGCCAGCTGTAAGCCAAGCATTTCTCTGACCTCTGTCTACTGCGTCTTTCTCTCGGGTTTAGCATCTTGCCACAGTAGGTCACTGGCCGCTTCCTCCTATGGAACAATTATATTGTGATATTTTAAGAACCGCCAAATGTAGTTCACCTTCACAATAATAACCTCCTTTCAGAATGACTGCAGTAGAGAAAATACATCTTGAATTCCAGATTAGTTGTTTTCACAGGGAATTTCTAGCCATTTGCAAAATCTCACACCCACCCGGATATCCTAGCCAGAATTAGTTATTTTACATAGAAAATCAAGGCACACTTTGATGAAATTAAAATTGAAATTTGATTAAAATTAAAATTAACTTTAGAGAAATGCTATTTTACCTTCATAACCTCTTCAGATAAGTTCTTAAATAAAATTATATTTTACTGAAATCTTTTTTAATTGGTTCATTTTATTTTTGCGGTACTCTACAGTGCTTGTACTATATGAGCGAGTTTATAGTTGGTCAAAACGAAACGGTCGCTGTGGTTATTTCTATAAAATGTTGGCACGTTGCCAGTTCCTGGTGAAAAATATAACCGCTATTTATTACATTTGTTCTCTAGGAAAAAAAATCTTTAGATTGCATCATCTTTTCAGGGAGCGACTGTCCTGCCTGTGGCGTGAGCCTCTCCAAGGAGTGCGCCACGGAGGCCGAGAGGCTCAGCAGGCCCCCTGTGCTCAGCCGTCTTCCGAGCCCAGCGTCACTCTTCCTGCCCACTTGGGCTCCTTCTCTTCACTTTTTCAATATGTGCTCGTAAAAGTTTGAAATTATCTCAGCACCAATTAAAGGGCTATGTGTCAAGTTGACGCAGTGTTTGTATTGCTGCTTTCCTGTCCGAGGACACAGACTGCAATCTGTGACCAACAGAACGCTTCACCCTTGTCATAGACCTGCATGTAGTTCATTTGGATGAACGCACTGCCTCTTCTTCCTAGAGCTTTTGAAAATGAGACTTGTTTATGTCTGTCATGTTGGTATGCTGCTATTGTTTTTTACTACTCTCTTTAAAATAAAAAAAAAATGAGAAAAACATGCTTACAGTAAGAAATTTCCTACCTTAAAGAATACTATTTTTGCCAGGCAGCGGGCACGACATCTCCTAAGAGGCTCAGACTGGAGGACTGTTGAGTTCAAGCCCAGCCTGGCCAGTGGACTGAGACGCCACTCTCGAAAGTACCGTTCTATGCATGCTGTTTTCTTTGGTCATCCTAAATTACTGAGATAAAGTGGACTCCAAAGACGCTGTTACACTGACTGCTGAGAAAATTTCGTGGATGCATTTTTCCTCTATAGAGATAACTCTTAAACTGATGATGTGGATGTGAGCTCCTCTCCATCTCCACTGGGGGAAATTATTTCCATAGCAATGACCTGTCATTTGCCCCTTCACTTGCGAGTGTACAGTGGAGCTCTCGGGAGAGCGCGTGGCATGTGATGCACCACAGCTTGAATGCAAAGGAGACAGTAGAATGCACTATTTTGGGGGTTTTTTGTGCAATACCGGGGATCAAACCTAGGGCCTCATGTGAACTAGGCAGCGTCCTACCACCAGCTTAAACCCCCAGACCTAGATGGAGCTCACTGATCTGATTTTCCAGCTGTGAAAGACACTTCAAAAATCAAAAACAAGGTCTTGCTTGTTGTAACCCTTCTAAGTCTCCAGTATTTTTCATTTAAAAATATAATTTATAGTGACATACCGTGGCTTTGTTTTATAAAGAGTGTTTTTAATTTGAAGTATGGTAATTAACAGCTATAATAGATGTGAGCGAGAAAACCTTTGGAACCTTCCTCCAGTAACCAAAGTGTGAAAGAATCAGGAATCTTTGCCATCTCTTTTCTTCTCAGATATTTCATTGTTTTGTACTTGCACTTTACCTCTTTATAAGTGAAGTGTCTGCTTTCAGGTTGCTACAAGCCTCAGGAAAGATCAGATTACTTGATGTTGGCAGCTGCTTTAACCCATTTTTGAAGTTTGAAGAATTTCTGACTGTTGGCATAGACATTGTACCAGCTGTGGAGGTATGTATTTCTTCTTCAGTTGTATTTTACACACATACTTACAAAGGAAAAACTCTGTCTTTATATTCCTAAAAGAAAAGAAGCAACAGCACGTATATTTTTCCTGTGTATCTGATGATGAGAGATTCTTTCTGTTCCAAGTTAAATATATCTCCTGTGAAATATTTGAGCGTATATTTAACCAGTGTTTGTGTAACCGGTACTACATTTATCTTCATCTTGGTTTCTATCTTGTAGTAGTCATGCTTTGCCTTCTGTTCGGTTGGGTCTGGTTTTAAGTGCATCTCTCCCGAGACCTACTGCATTGTGGCACCAGTATAGAATGGACATCTGCGGCGGCCACTTCCCTAAGTTGGTGCTGGAGGAGACAGAACCGCTGGCCTTCTGCAGACAGTTTCGTCTGCTCTATGGGAGAGCCGTGGGAAGTACCCTTGGCCTGGCGCAATACCGTCCTCAGTAGGCGGTGTACTCTCTCTCCTCTGAGCACATTCCAGGGAGTTGTTTATTATGACCCTGTTGTTTTGACTCAGTGACACAGGAGAGTCCATCTGTCAACTTAAACTTTGTTTTCTTATTCAAATGATGCCAGTTTTTGTTAAAGGGGATTTTTTAAAGTTAGATGACTTCAAGGTGGGTAACTCATTTATTTATATTGAAAAAGAAGTATTGGGGGGGCGGGGATATAGCTCAGTGGCGCAAGCACCAACCTGGCAAGCATAAGGTCCTGAGTTTGATTCCCGGTACCAAAAAAAAGAAGTATATTTTTTTCCTGAATAATGTGTGACTCTTTACTTTTTATATAGCTCCTGATGTTAAAAAACAATTATACAATGCTTTATTTTTCTAGTGCTGAGAATCAAACCCAGCACCTTGCACATGCTTAAAAAGCACCTTACTACTGAGCCACACACCCAGCCTACTTTGTATTTGTAATGTTACAAAGAGAAAATGGATTAAACTCCTTGTATAGTCATCGGGAGGCAAAAGAGCTGTTATGTGTAAAGTCAGTATTAAAATCAGCCTTTAGTAGGTGCAGAGCCCTTAATTTCAAATTGTGAGCAATTTGAAAACAAAATGAGAAGCCTTAGTATTCTATCCAGCATGGAATAACAGCAGCCACGTGTATCTACTGTACACCTCCCTAAAGCAGCCACAAGCAGACGAGAGCAAATGGAATGGTTTGTATCTTGCTGGACAGCAGGTACGCATGGTGGTGCTCCTTGGCGAGGGAAGGATCAGCGCGTGGTTGTGCATGTGTCTCACCTGTGAAGCTTGCAAATGTGACTCTGACTCCCTGACCTGTGGAGGCGGAGTGGACCTCTGAGAGCCTTAGGAGTTAAGACAGCTCAAGTTCATAGTGCCGAGTACCAAAACAAAAAGCTGTACAGAGGGAAACCCCAAAAGTCTGCAAAAAGCCCCCTCTTTATGCTCAGTTGAATACTGATCGGCAAATGTGTATCAAAAAACTGCATGAGATTGTAGAAAAATATCTTCTATAGTACATGAGGTGCATATTTCATGGGATTAATCTGCCATGCATTTAGAATAAGACATGGCAATGGAAAACATGCAAAATGAAACTCAGTAGGCAAATATAAGCCTCACTAGAGTCTCCCAAAAGGGAGGAGACGGAATAAACAGTGGCAAACATTTTTCCAAATTTGTTGAAAGCTATAAACCTACAAATCCAAAAAGTTGAACAAACCCAATCACAGAAAATTACACCAAGGACATCATAATAAAATTTCTAAAACTATTGAGTAAGTCTTACAAGTAGCCATAAAAATTTAAAAGACATTTTAAAGCATTGAGAGGGAAAAAAATGTGTCACGCAAAATTTCATACCCAACAAAAATGTCTTTCAAAAATTCAGATGAAGTTAAATCTTTTTTCAGTTATAAAAAAAAGTTGAAGGAGTTCACCATGAATAGATTTATATTACAAGAAATGTTGAGGAAGAAGTGCTTTAGCCAAATGGAACTATAGATGCACATGAAAGAAACAGAGTACTAAAAAAGATACCTACTTGGGTAAGAAATATTAGATTTTCTTCTGTTACTTATAACACTTTAGAAAATAACTGACTGTTATAGGTTGGCTTGTGTCCCCATAAAGTAGATATGTTGGAGTCCCAACCCCTTGTGTGAGACTCCATTTGAAGACAGGTGCTTCACAGTGGTAGTCAAGTTAAAATGAAGCCACTAGGGTGGGTCCTAGTCCAGATGACTGTGGTGTCCTCATAAAAAGGAGGAGTTCTGAATCAGAAAGAAGCTCCCAGGAAGAGCAGCAGGTGACAATGAAGGCACAGATCAGAGGGATGCATGTACAAGCCGGGTAATGTGGATGGTCAGTAACTTCCTACAAGTGAGGCAGAAGGGTGTAGACCAGCTTGCCCATCACACCCGTCAGAAGGAAGCAGCTCTCCAGGTCTTACACTTGGACTTCCCGCCTCCAGAACTATGAGACAATAGTTACACATTTCTGTTATGTAAGCAGCCGGCTCACTGCCCTTTGCGAAAATAGCCTTGTCCATCTAGTACATCCATTTAAACAGAAGTGGCAGTCTCGGGAGCGTTTTACAATATAGCTAACGCTAAACTATGTGCCAGTAGGACCTCAAACGGTGGAATGGGAGAAATGGAATGCACCGTTTTAGAGTTCTTATTCTGTATATGAGGTAATAGAGTATCACTTGAAGGTAGACTATTGTTACAGATACAGACTATAAATCCTGAGGCAAGCACTAAAATAGTCATTGCTAGCCAACAAAGTAGATTAAATTGAACAGCAAAACATTCAATGAATGCAAAAGGTGACCAGACAGAGGGAACTGAACAACGGAGGGGAGAAGCAGCTTGTAGATCACACCTGCGCGTGTCAGTACTCAGAGATGCCCCTACTAAAAGGCAGGAACGGAGCAGAAACAGAAAAGCCTTCACCCTGATAAAGAGGATAAGAAAAGCAATTCATTTACAAACATGTAAATAGGTTGAAAGCAGGAAGATGGAGAAGAGAAAGCTGGTGTAACTCTATTAAAATGGAAGTGGATTCCAGAGCAAAGAATCTTAGCCATATTAGAGATGGTCATTCCTAACGCTAAGAGGGTCCGGAACATCAGTGGAAATTAGAGGTTTTTTTATATTCTTACCTATTTCCGCTGCTATAACAAAACACTACTGACTGAGTAAATTATGAACAATAAAACTCCATTTGGTTCGTTCTGAAGGGCGAGAAGGCCAAAATCAAAGAGCCGCATGTGCTGCGGGCCTTCATGCTGCCGTCACAAGACAGCAGGAGCACGGCAAGCACGTGCCAGACGGGAGGACAGGCCCAGCGCAGCTGTGTCGGGGCCCACGCCCTTAGTGACTCACCTTCCTCCACAATGGTAGCATTTATCAGCCCTTAAAGATTCCAGGGCTTAATATCGTGTAGTTAAAAATTTCATTATGAAATTTTTAAAGGACATCCAGAAATTTTACAACACTAAACACCATTACTAGAAAATAAGAAAAGTCTTAAAATAGTAATATCAACTTTTGCATAACTGAGGAAGACACATTAAATCTAAAATAAAGAGAAAATAGTAAAGCTCAGAACCAAAACCAAGGGAAGTAGAAAATGTTGAGAAAATTGAGGAAAATTGATAAAAGGTAAAGCTGCTAGTCCTTGGAGAAGTTCCGTAGTATTGAAAACCTCAAGGGAAACTAACCAGGAAATAAGGAATTAATATCATTATAGATTTTATGAATATTAAAAATAAAAATATTGTGACTAGCTTTATGACAATAAAGTCCACAATTTAAATAAAAGAGACAGACCATCCCTGCTGCCACTCAAGATAGCATTCTTCTATTTGGAGAAATACATACCTGACTGGTCCTAAATCTATTAAAGAAATTTGAAATCGCAGTTAAAAATGTTCCCACAAAGAATACTCCAGGAACACAGGGGTTCACTGTTAAAATCTACTGCCTAATTATAGTACCACTCACATGCTCCCCCGTAACACTGAAATAGGGGAAAGCTTCTCAGGTCCTGTGAGGCTGTGGTGTAGTCTTAAAACCAGACAAGGGCAGCATGAGAAGGCCACAGCAGTATCTTTCATAAACATAGGTGGAAAGTTCTGAAAGGATTTTCGCAAGTTGAAGTCATTACTTTTAAAAAGGATAATATATTATGGTCCACTTTGGTTTATTCCAGGAATGCAAGACTGGTTAATGTTCATAGAAGAATCTCTTCACTGTGTTAGGGTGCAGAAAAAAAAAGCCACACGATCATTTCAATAGGCTCAGAAAGAAACATGACAGAATTTAACGTCATTTCCTAACAAAAATTCTAAGTAGGAAGTGAAGGGAATTTTCTCAGCCTGATAAAGGGGATCTGAAAAACTAACAGCTGCTAACATTCCTTAGTAGTCAAAGATGGAGGCTTCCAACATAAGAACAATAATTAGAACAAGATAAGTTGCCTTTCACTTCTATTCAGCATTTACTAGAGGTTCTAAGAAATGAAATTTTTAAAAAGCAATAAAAGGAATTGAGGTTGAAAAGAGGTAACACTGTTTTCACGGATGACACTGATTACCTATGAATTACTCCATGGAATCTGCAAAGTAGCTACTAGAACTAATAAGCATGTTTAGCAAGATTGCTAAGATAAAAGGTCAGTATACAGGAATCAAATGAGGTACGCACACAGGAAGAGATGGTAATGAACAGTGCCATTTATAATATCAAATATGAACTATTTCTTACAGGCACATATATTTGTATGAAATATACATTTCATATAAGTGACACATGAAAAAAACGTATGAGCTGAAAACTACTAAAAAAGAGGAGTAAAAAATACCTGAATAATTGATGAGGTACACTGATGAGGTACACCAAGGAGAAACTCAATATTGATCCCATGTCAGTTTTCTCCAATTAATGTGCAGATTGGATACAATCCTGATAAAAATCCCAGCGGTCCTTTTTTTTTTAGAAATTTGAAAACTTTCTCTTACATTTGCATGGAAATTTCAGAGGACCAAACAAAACTCAACTTCAAAAGAGGGAAATGTAGGGCTGGAGGTACAGCTCAGTGGGCTAAGTGCTTGCCGCTGAGCACTAGGGCCCTGAGTTCGATCCCCGGTCCCGGAAAAAAAAAAAAAAAAAAAAAAAAAAAAAAAAAAAACAAAAGAGGGAAATGTTGAGGAGTAATACTACTGGATTCCAAAATTTACTATAGGGCGGGGGATAGAGCTCAGTGGTGCAGCGCCTGCCTGGCAAGCTCTGTGTCATGAGTTCGATTCCTGGCACACCCCCCAAAAAAATCAAAATTTAATATGAAACTACAATAATCAAAACAATGTGATATTGATGTCCAGATAATTAATGAAATGTTAATGGAGGCCCACATTATAGTATACCCCATAGTTACAGACTACAGATTTCCAACAAAAGGATAGTTTTTTCAACAAATAGTATTAAAACAGTTGGATATCCATGTACAAAAGAAAAAGAACATCAGACCATACTTCATCTCATGTACAAAAATGAATTCAAATAAAGCATAGACTAGATGGAAACCTTACTATAATAACTTATAGGAGAAAACGTTAAGGAAAATCTTCGTGACCTTGAGATAACAGAAAATTTCTTAGACATGCCTCCAAAGATCAAAGAGAGAACAAATTGATAAGTTGGCAGTGGCCAAAATTTAAAATGTGAACTTTTCAATAGATACTGTTAAGAGAATGAAAAGACAAGAAGCATCATACAATATTTACATGTTATGGCTTGTGTCACCCAAACCCTTGTGCAGTCACAGGTGGGAATTTTTCAGAAGTGGTTGGATCTCGAGTGTGTGATACTGGAATTGATTCGCAGACCAGCGCTAGGCTTAAGGGCACAGGATGAAGGGTGTGAGTGCTACCTGCCCTGAGTAGTCTGGATAAGATAAAAGGGGCAAAAGATGATGTTAAGGTTCCTGCTGCTTTGCTCCTTTCTGCTGTGAGGTCCTTCTCCTCTGTCGTTCCCGCCTCCTGTTCACTCTGCCTTGGAGGGAGCCGTTTACGGACTGAAACCTCTCCAAACTGTGAGCTAAATAAACCTTTCCTATTTTAACTTTGGGTGTTGTCGGATATGTCATACATGTGCAAAAGACTTGTATCTAAAATATATAGATAACACTCAGAATTCCACAGTAAGAAAATAATTTCTAGAAATCAGTAGCAATCGAGTTGTTTTTAAGTGGGCAAAAGATCTGAACAGACTCAAGTACCATCTTTTCAGAGAAGATAACCAGATGGCAAATAAGTCCATGAACAGAAGGTAAACATCAATACTCACTAATAAAATACAAATTAAAAGCTCAGTATACCACTAACACCTATTATAATTAATTGAATTAAAAAGACTGGCTCTCCCAAGAGTTGGTGAGGATTTGAAAAAATGTCAGCTTACATGCTTGGGGTGGGAGTGTAAAAACTACACAACCACTTTTAAAAGTTGAGGTATTTCTTTTAAAAGTTAAGTACACACTTACCATGGACCCATCTATGCCTTCCATGTGCATTTATCTGAGATAAATGAATGGCTTGTCCATTTGGAGAAGAATATTCATAATATCATGATGTAGTAGCCAAAAACTAGAACCAACCAAAGTATACATGATACGTATATGGAAAACCACCTCGACAAAATGGGACACCATGCAGCAATAAAGAAGAAAATATTAATGGCTGCCAAGAAATCTGTGGATTTCAAAGTGACTGGAGGAAGCGGAAGGAGACAGGCACAGTGAATGCACACTCTGTGTCATGCCATTCGTGTGAAACTGTAGGGCGTGCAGACGCGTCAGTAGCCTTAGAAATCACAGGAGTATGGTCTGGTGGCATGGGGAGAGTGGAGAGCGTGGAAAGAAGGGGATGTGGGGGCTGCTGGGGTCACTGTTACCTGCTACAGCAATGGTTTCATGTGTGTGGAAGTTGAAAGTTAGGAAAGTACACACTCTAAATGTGCCTTTGTGTCATCATGTTTCAGTACAGCTATCTGTATGGAAAGATAAGCAAGGGAAAGAAGAAAAGGCCTTTCCCTGGCAATAGACAGTTACGTATCGCTTGTCCTGGTAAACAGTCCGGAGGAGTAAGTGACCAGCCTGTCTGCCTGCTAACATGAACAAGGGACTAAAGCGTTAGCACATTTCACTGTTAATAAATATTGCTTTGTAATAAAGACAACCAATTTTTAGCTAACTTTAAAGATCGTTTCTATATTAGCTTCCTCTCACTGTAATAAAACACTGAAGATAATTTAGAAAAGGTTTATTTTGGTTCAGTTTTAGTGGGTTCAGTTCACGCCTGATGGGTGCCTTTGCATTTGGGCCGGTGCGTGACAGAGTAGACCTACTCACGCAATGGCCAGGAAGGAAAGAGCTGGAGGGGCCGGATCCCACACTTCCCTTCTGGGACACACCCGGAGACAGCAGCCTCTCCCCAGCCGCACGCCTCAGGAGGACCGTGGTGGGAAATAAGCGTTTATCACGCTCACCCAGGAGGAGCACTCGGGGTCCAAACTATCTCACCACCGTATTCATTATTCTCTGGGTGGTTTTAATATTTAGCAAATTATGGAATGTTTATTCCTTTGTGGTGCTTCCCAGGGTCCTTTGACTGTTGATTAAATTTGATGTGCAGTTTTTCAAACCAAGGATAAACTTTTTAGTAGACTAAAAGTAGCATTAATATTACTTTTTAAGTGGGTAAGCTAAATGGAGACTTTTCACAACCTTGAAAAGTTTTGGCATCTTTCTACTGGTACAAAGTTTATAATAATCTCTTTCATTATCTTCTTTGACTTCTTTGATTCATCCTATTTTCTATTTTTGTTTGAAAGTTGTTTTCGTATTAGACTATTTCTAGTGACTTTAAATATTAAAGCCATACACCTGAGCTTAGAAATAAATAATTCCTGTGAATTCTTACTCAAAGTTCAAATACAAGTTTTCAAAATATGTACTTAAAATTATTTCTAAGATACAGGTCCATAATCAAAGCTGGGAGTATATGGAAATTCTGCAAAACGTGGAGTAGTTTGGGTAAAGTCTATGTATTAAGGTGGACGTAATCTCGAAATGCGTAACACGCCTTTTCCTTTCCGCAGAGTGTGTATAAATGTGACTTCCTGAACCTGCAGCTCCAGCAGCCGCTCCAGCTGGCACAAGATGCTATTGATGCCTTTTTGAAGCAGCTGAAAAACCCTATTGATTCTCTTCCTGGAGAACTTTTCCATGTGGTGGTTTTCTCTCTTCTCCTTTCCTATTTTCCTTCACCCTACCAGCGATGGATTTGCTGCAAGAAAGCTCATGAGTTATTAGTGTTAAATGGTTTATTACTGATCATCACACCTGATTCTTCTCACCAGAACCGCCATGCCATGATGATGAAAAGCTGGAAGATTGCTATAGAGTCCCTGGGCTTTAAACGCTTCAAGTATTCAAAATTTTCACACATGCATCTGATGGCATTTAGGAAAATCTCCCTAAAAACCACCAGTGACTTGGTTAGTAGGAACTACCCAGGGATGTTGTATATTCCTCAAGATTTCAACAGTGTAGAAGACGAGGAATATTCTAACCCTTCCTGCTATGTTCGATCAGATATTGAAGACGAACAGCTGGCATACGGTTTCACAGAGCTCCCTGACGCTCCGTACGACTCAGATTCTGGAGAAAGTCAAGCCAGTTCTATTCCCTTCTATGAGCTAGAGGATCCCATATTGCTTCTAAGTTAATAAGAAAGGAAAAGGCCTGTCCGGGCTCCGAAACTAATCGCTTACACTAATGGGAAATATTAACATGAACTCAGTACTTAAAACCTGGTTTGCATAGAAGAAATGCAAAGGTTTACAGAGTTTGCTATTTTTTTCTACTTCTGGATTTTACAGTTTATTCTTATATAGAAAGCTCAAAGTTTCATGCAGAGTGATTCCTGTCGTAGCAGCACCCACCGTTACTTTAGCATTTCACACTAAGATATAGAAAGGTACCTTAGTTTCCCTTTAGTGCTGTTGTGACAGTGAAGCATAATTTGCTGTATATTTTTGTTTTCTTCAGTTGTTCATTGTGGACTTTAAACTGTTGCAGTGGGAAACTTCAAGAAACGTAGAGAGCTGTAGACTGCACTTTGTTGCCCCCTCAGTGGCATATGATACATAGGTTGGTTTAGTTCTTTGTGATGCACTTACCGTTTCCTCTTCTAACTAAATTGTTGTCTACTAGGGAAAGCTGTTCTTTATTCAGTTTTGTCTGACGACCCAGTATTCCCGAACTTTCTGGAATTGCTGATAACTCTTCTTCCTTTTCTTCTTCTGTCCAGCTCATTTGGCAGCATCAGACTTTGGGGAAGATACTTCCTCCGAAGTACGTATTCTCCTTTCCTAGTACGAGAAACACCCCTGCCAAAGCGGTATTCTCATAGCTTGCTTGTTGATTTGGGCCTTGGTGTTAAACATATTTATCTGCGAGAGTTCACTTTTACTTTAATTAAAGTTTAGGTTTCACTTACAAAATTTTCTATTTAAGCAAGGAACAATGTATAACCCTCAGTACTGACAGAAGACACCTTTGTGAAAGGGTTTGCACTTGTGAGAGAGCCTGTTCTATTGAGACCAACTTGGATGGGCCCCCCTCCTTCCACCGGGGAGGTGCTGCACTGCAAGTTTGGAGTTATATAGAAAAATGTACAGTTAACCCGCTGCTCAGACTCTCATGAAATGGTTTTGACCCTGTGGTATTCTCATTTCTTTCCAAACCCTAGCAGAAAATTTTTCTTTGAATATATAGACCATCAGTTGGCTGTGGGAATTTTCCCTTTCCACGTTGATAAATGCCTTTCTATGTTTCTGAATCAGAAGCAAATGATTAAGGAGAAATAAATGTTCAAACAAGATGAGTTTAAACTGCTAGAAACATTTAGTCCACATTGCCTTGTCAGCCAGCAATTGTCATGTAAACTATCATTTTTAAGAGTGCCACTGTGTGGATTTTTTTTCAAGTGGTTATTACATTAAACTTACCTCATACTGAGGTTTTTGCACTGAAATATCACAGTTTCAGACTTCATGGTTAATTGTGTGTGCGTGCGCGTGTGTGTGTGTGTGTGTGTGTGTGTGCGCGTATGTGTGTGTATTTTTAAAGGAAACTTGCATTTTCAATAGTTGATCCTAAATTTCATAAACTGCACTTCCTTACTCTGGTAAAACTAATGTATTGTGATTATTGTGAATTGCTGTAGTTAACTTTGAATGTCAGATTTTATTTAGAAATACAAAATTGATTCTCAAGATACAAAGGGTTGAGTGTGTATACCTAGTATTTCAAATGAAATTTCACATGCTAAATGAATGATGGTAATGAGATTGTATAATATAAACAGAGTCGGTGACCAAATGCAGTGAATACTGGTTGCTCAAATATGCCATGAGTAACTTAAAATTTTTCATTTACTTTCAATAGCATACAGTTCCTCAATAAGTGGAGTTGACTTCTTTCCAGTTATGCACTACAGGATCATGTCTTGTGCCTCCATGAAAACAAAAAAAAAATTTAAAAGCAGTGTATGAAGAATAACTCACAATTGTGTTTTGGTAATACTTCTTTTGCCAAACTCTTTTACTTGGCTAATCTAATCCTAAAAGCAAGGAAAACAACACACAAATGAAAGTGCTTTGAAATTAAATGAAAGCAGTGGTTCTGAAAGATTGGTCTAAGGGTGACCACTGAGACAGCCTCTGTGTTAGAGCTACAATGTTGGTGCTATAAAATTTTCTGATTGTTTACAGATGTTGCTTCTGCTTATGCTCCAGACTGTGCATGATGTATTTTAAGTAGTACTTCAAAGAAGAAAATCTTGTTATAAAACCTACCACTTAAATTTATTTCCCATAAATTCAGTTTACTCAAATTTGGTTCATGCAGGATTTGATCCAGCACATGTCCCACCAAAGCCAGTTCAGTGTCCACACTGAAATGGTGGCCTGGTGCCACATCACACATATAATGACAAAGGAAGGTGACAGGGCCTTCTAACACTGTGTGGGTACTCTTAAGAATTGTTCCATTTGGATATAAAGAAGATAAAGGCCCTCCTGTCATGTTCACATTAATTTCTCCAAAATAATTTGGCATTTCAAAAACAAGTGAGAATCATACGGTTGGATCCTTCAGGATTGTGAATAGATCTTGTGGTTTTACCGTTGTTGCCAAGTGGTGGGAGGTAGTGTATCTGAAAATGTATGTTTGTGTTTGTTGTATTTTTTCACATTTTGTGAACAAAGCACATTTATTAAAAATTTTAAATTTTCTAGTATTCTTTGTCTGTTACTTACATGGAGAGTTTTGTGGTCTATGGTAGACCAGTACGTTACTGAGTGATTTCAGGATTGAAAAGCGGTGTAGGATTTGCCTAAGGACTTACAAATGATCCTACAGCTTTGCACATGCTCAAAAATCTCTTAACTTGTTTCTCAGAAATGAAGCAGAAGGGCAGGGGATGGTGGTGCACGCCTATAATCCCAGCACTTGAGAGGCGGAGGCAGGAGGATCACTGTGAGTTCGAGACCAGCCTGGGCTACAAAGTGAGCTGAAGGCCAGCCTGAACTGCATAGCGAGACCCTGTCTCAAAAAGACAAAAAAAAAAAAAAAAAAAAAACCAGGAGGTAAAAAGCTTTAAACAAACACACAACATACATGCACACAAGCAAATTACATGTCATGGGTAAAAGGAATGTATTATTCACCTCTCTAAAAAGGGCAGGTTATATATAAATGATTTTTTTTTAAAAGCTCAACTCCATCTGTTTGAGACAAGGTCTTGTATATGGTCCAGACTGGCCATGAACTCGCTGTGTGCTCCAGGCTGGCCTGGAATGCTTGATCCTCCCACCTCTGCCACTCGAGTCCTGGTATTGCAGGCGTGCACCACACTCACCCCTGCAATCAGATTTTTACCCCATGTCCTCCCCACTTTTGAACACATTGCCATAGTGTTTCTCTGCAAGATGTCAGCAGAACGTAGAGTACGATCTCGGGCAGAGGCTGAGGATGTAGCTTAGTGGTAACGAATTTGCTTGGTATACACAGGCCCCTAAATTGAATCCCCAATGCCATCAAAAAAAAAAAAAAAAGATTTTTTTCTTGGCATCACCAGTTGTTAGATGATAAATGTAGAAAATAAATTCTGTTACTAATAACAAGGAATGTTTCCATTATAATAATTTTATTATTTTATACAAATTGAATTGCAGTGACATCAATAATAATGATGAAAAAGTTCATATTCATGATCCACAGTATGCACAACTCTCCCCAAGAATATAGTGTTGTCCTGCACTACACAAGCGTGCTGCCATAGCCAGTGATTTCATCAATCTGAAGGACCGCTAAGTGTTACAAAGGAGAAGGGCTGAATTTTCTAAACCATATTTGTGTCTTGTTAGAAATATACAAACACCAATAATAAGAAATTTTTATTGACCTTAAACATTGACTGCAATGTACATTCCATGCTGAGTTTTAGCAATGTCTTTGTTTTCTTTTTCAGCAAAGAAGAATTACAAACTTGGTCATGGCCAATATTAATTTAGTTCTATGTCAAACTCCTTAACACATCTCTGGATGAGAGTTTTGAGAGACAGGCTGAAATACCAAGTAATCATAAAGTCAGCACAAACTTCAATCATTTTTTCCAAATTGCCAAGGGCTTCTCAGTAGGAATCCAATAATCCCTGGAGATAAAGTAGGTAAGGGAATGCAGAAAAGAAGCCAGGAGGGTGAGAAAGCTAAATTCTTGAAGCCTGTCTCCATGGAGCAAATGATGCTTAGAAAACAGACCTCAGGCAGAGAGCAGCCCTGATGGTTTTTAAGTGGAGGAGCTTTGCTGATTTTTTGATCAGTGTATGTTTGCACTTCGTACTGAATACATTCCGCGTAGCGAATTGACACATACGCACATCACATCTGAATCCTCCCGCCCTCCCCTCCGTTCTTATGTCTGCCTCATATTCTCATGAAGTCTCCCTCCTCAATTATTACCACCTTTTACTTTGCTCATTCAATTACTTGTACTTTAGGTTTTCTATATAAGAAAACACACCATATTTAACCATCCTTGTGATTTCTTTCATGTAGCATTATGGTTTTAGGGTGCACCCAGCTTCCTACAAATGCCTCAAATTTATCCTCCTTTCTGACTGAGTAGTATTCCATCGTGTGTATAGACTACATTTTCTTTAACCATTGGGTCAGGTATGGCGGTGCACGCCTGTACTTCCAGCATTCTGGGAAGCCAAGGCTGGAGGGTTGCAAGTTTGAGCCCAGCCTGGGTGACTAAGCAATTTACCGAGGCCATCTCAAAATAATACAACAAACTAAAAATGGTTGAGAATATAGCTCAGTGTGAAGGTGCTGGGTGTAATCCCTAGTACCAACAGCACCAACCGATCAAAGGGGCTTTATATTCTCTGATGCCACTGATCCATTCGCACCAAAGACCAGGCTGCTGAGGAAACAGGAAACCTGAAAACGTGGGGATTGCAAAGGCAGAAAATAAATTGTGAGAGGAAAGGGGGTGGCCTGGAGTTAGGGAATCACCGGTGTCAACAGGCCTGGAGATAATAAAGCAGGAGGAAAGATGCCACAGACCTCTCCAGGCTGGGTAAAGCTGGTTACACACCGAACCAGTGACTCAGTTTTACACCTCAGAGTTCAAGCAAATCCATTACAACAAAATGAAAAATGTTTTCCTCCCTAAAATTTCTCATGTGTAAGTAAGTGACATTTTATAATCACCAGAGAACATACAACACAAGTGCGGGTGCTGCAGCTAGAACATCTCGTCATGTGAGGGTGCGGTTTGTGACAAATAGAGCAGAGTTGCCTCTATTATTCAATCAGTACTGACTCCCTGTGCGCTTGACCCTTAATTACTGCACTGTTAGGCTGGACTAAGAACTAGGAGGAACACCCTGCTGTTCAGAAGCAGATAGCGCAATGAAACAATACATTAGCATTAACAAACATCCATGAATAAAAATTGCAACATCACGTAAAACACTTTACCTGGTAGTACCCGGCGGTGCATATCGATGAAATCTCTTCACTTGACCTTCCTGACACACTGTTTGGAACTCGTCTACAGTTAACTGAGATGTGGGAATCCTGTCCGCAGGAGCAAGTGTGAATGATATACCAGTCTTGCTCTCCGTTTGGGAGTATCTCTGTTTATGATAGAGTTCAAGGCACTGAACATTCTTAAGATTGTAAGTATAGCCGGGTGTGATGGCTCATGCCTGTAATCCCAGGACTTGGGAGGCTGAGGCAGGAGGATCGTTGTGAGTTCGAGACCAGCCTGAGCTACAAAGTGAGCTCACAGCCAGCCTGAACTGCATGGCAAGACACTGTCTCAAAAAGGCAAAACAACAACCAAAAAAAAAAAGAATTATAAGCGCAGTAATAATTAAGGAAATATTTCTGGATGGTCATCAGTGCACATTCAGTTTCAGATATATTAAACGGTCATAAAAATGAAGAAGACCAAAATGGACTTTAGGGAAATACATATATTTAGGTGGAAAAAGGCTCCATTTTTCAGTAATTGGAGCAAATAAAGAAAAATTAAGGGATGGCAGATGGGAACTAAAATGTAGGTCATCCGAGCTAATGTATAAAGGATGGTGAGCCGTGTCACCACGTTCCCACTGCGCTTCTGGTCCTGAGTTCGCAGGTAGTTTTAATTCCTCATGTTCCACAATGGTGGGTCCCAGCATAGCATTTCATCAGAGCCATCTATGAAGAAGGACTTACAGGGCTGGGGATATATCTCAGTGGAATAAGTGCTTGCCTGGCAAGCACAAGGTCCTGAGTTCAATCCCCAGTACCGCAAAAAAAAAATAAATAAATAAAAAATAAAAAAAATAAAAGGTTTAAAAAAAAAGAAGGACTTACAACAACCCAGATCTGGAGGCAGCAGTGCTAGAAATCATTGCTCAACAAACTTTGTATGGAGTATCAAAATCTGCATTTTAGTATCTCTCTTACAGTTTGGGAACCAGTAAGATAGAATAGACAAGTCGTGAATGCTGAACACAAACATAAAATTTGTTGCACCGTTCAGTGAAAACTACCAACTCGGGATATATGTGGAAGTGACTTTTGGATAAGCCACTGAGACAAAGGTGGAAGGGTGGGTTAGAGGTGGATATGCTAGCACACCCTGCAGTCCAGCACTGGGCAGTCTGAGGCAGAAGGATGGAGAATCTGAGACCAGCCTCAGCTATAAAGAGAGTTCAAGGCTGACTTGGACTACACAGGGCAGCAAAGGCGAACCTTTTAGTGCTTTCAAAGACACAAACTGCCCGCTGCAACACATGGCACGGGGTCACCTCTACTGACACGGAGACCTTGTCTCAAAACAGGAAGAAGGGGGCTGGAGGTACAGCTCAGTGGGCTAAGTGCTTGCCGCTAAGCGCTAGGGCCCTGAGTTCGATCCCCGGTCCCGGAAAAAAAAAAAAAAAGAGGACTGCCTCAAAACAGGAAGAAGGAGGGTGAGGACTGGGAGGAGGGAGTGTGGTACGTGCCTATAATCCCAGCACTCTGGGAGGCTGAGGCAGAAAGATCACAGGTTTTTGAGCCTGAGCAGTTTAAAAACTTGGTGAGACTCTGTCTCAAACAGAAAAACAAGGAGGCGGTTCACAGTATAGCTCAGTGTGGTTTAATCCCTGGTACTACCAAAGTAATCACAATAATAATAATAATGGTTGGGCTAAATTCCCTTACATGTAAATGTCAAGTAATTGTTTTCCTTTTTATAATTAGATCTAATAAAGACAGACACCATGAGTACTCGTAGCTGCCGAGTTGTGAGTGTTAGGCGCTGATCTGAAACGGGAAAGGAAAAACTAAAAGAAGGCAAAGTGGCTCCATCCGTCTAAATAAAATTGGCAGATGATTAAGAACTTTCCGGCACTGTTCCAAATACTTCCCATATATTAATGCCTTCAACTCTTCCAACCCTGTAAATGAACACAGCATATCTCCGACTTATAGGTAGGCTACTACAGTGCTAGTGTAGGTGGAATAAACTCCTACAGTCCAATCCCAAGACCTGTCTTAACCACTATCCTGTTCTGCTTGTCAAAATAAGTCATGAACAAGAAGGCATTTTTGATAGTACATGAATTATAGGTATGTAGAAGATATCAAACAGGTTCTCAAAAATTCAACCTATACATTAAAAATATGAAATGATAGCGGGCACAAACACCTGAACCTAACCCTAAACTCTGGGGTTCTTTCCTGTAGAGCTCCTGATTCAGCAGAGCTCAGGATACAGGCAGACAATCTGCATTTCTAACTAGTTCCCAGGTCACGTGGGCAAGTTTTCTGGAGACATCAGGAAAATTCCACACTAAGGACAGGAAGAACTCTGTAGACCTTGACCCTTGTTTATGTTACCCTTGTTTATGGGGAAGTGGGACCACTTGAATGCATGCATGCACACACACACACACACACACACACACACACACGCACACAACTTCCAGATGCACCAGGCATAGTGGTGCACACCTGTAATCCTAGCATTCTGGGAGCTGAAGGCAGGAGGGTTACAAGTGGGGAGCCCAACCTGGGCAACTTAACAAGACCCTATCTCTAAATAAAAAGACAAAGAAGGGTTGGGGACATAGCTCAGAGGTCAGGCCCTAGGTTCAATCCCCAATACTGCTAAAAAAAAAAAAAAAAAAAAAGGAAAATTCTTTTTGATTCTGAGCTGTAGCCAGGAGTCAACCCCATAACCCCTGCCCTAGTTACCGGGAAGAGCAGCAAGAGAGAAATACCTGTGATATCGCAGCTGACATTTAGAAAGCGGCACTCAGGGGCCCCTAGAGGATAAAGGCAAAAGACTAAGGTTTAAGTTTCTGCTCTTCTTATGAGAACCTGAAGCAACTAGTTTCTCTGCACCTGGGTTATATTATTGATAAATGTTGATGAAAATATTTACATCATTGGATTTTTATGAGGATGACATAATAGAGGTGGAGTGAACACAGGAGATGCTGTGGGATTCATCTGCGCTCCTTGCTGCACAGCGCTGGAATCTATGACAAGAAGATCAATCATTACTTCTATGATGACTGCTACTCCATGCTCCTTTTCTTGACTTTTTTTAAAATCAGGGTTGTATTTTACACAGGTGTTTCTACTCCGAACTAACACCCCTGGGTGCAGCCCTTGGCCTGAAGCACAGAGACTTGGCCTGCACAGAAGCAGGTGTTGAGGATGAACATTCTAGATATTAGGATCCTTACACTACCATCAACACACACAGCCTCAAGTCTCGTGTCATTGAAATGGTTCCCAGGTGACTTTTATAGCCAGGTATTTGGCTATCGACGTTGCAGATGTCAGGAACTGACCTTGACACTTCGAATTTCAAGACAAATAGCACGAGCAAAGGGGAAATTAGATCAAGAGGGGGGACTTCAGAGGCCAGGCTAACACATTTAGACTTCATTCTACCGCCTGTAGAAGTCAGTGCTTGTAATCCCAGAAAGAACAGAGAGTAGCCCTCTGAGAATATCAACCAGAGACCAGTGTAATGGATTAGACTAGGCTGAGGCTGAAGTTGAGGTCAACAGCATGCAGGAGGTTACGGGAGTAATTTGGACATTAGGACCTCAGCCAGAGTGGCGGCAATGGAAGTTGACAGGAAGTGATAAATGAAATAAGGTACATAAAAATGAGCAGGTAGTCCTTCATCATGATCAGGCTCTTTCGGTGACTAAGGACAGCTCTCAGTAGCTCAAGCCTGAACAGCATTGTCTTTTACTACTCAGTGGTGCCCTACAGTGAAAGCAAGTCTCATACCGAATGCTACTACATAAAATATTTACCAGCAAGCAGATGCAATAGTTCACAAACAAGACTTTGTGGCGAAGTACTAAAGAGCAACGTGTGTGTCGGGAGCCACTCCAAAAGATTGCCGTGTGGTACACTCAGCAGATCCTCCTAGCACATCCCTGCCAGGGGAGAAGTGCCTGTGTAGTATTCTAGGCAGCTACACATCCTAAAGAACCCTCATTTCCACATTGAAAAATCCCTTCAAATCCTTTATGCTAATTAACATATCTCTAGTGCAGATTTACATAGTGATATTGAAAGCATTTGTACATCCAACTGTGTTAGTGCAGATTTCTAATTAGTGTCTTTCAAATGCTAATTATCCACCCCTGGAGCGTGCAGATTAACATTAACCTTCAAACATACACATCTCATGGAAATATCCTAAGTATACAGAGAAGATCACAAGTATCAAAAATGATCTCAAAGTTGCAAGGCAGAAGAGCCTGTCTGAGGAAGATGGAACAGCGCTGCTGTAAGTGGGGGGTCTTATGCTAAGCAACGAAAAGTAGCTGGAGCTGTTTTATGCACAAAGGAAATTTATTAGAGGACAGGTAACTCAAAGGATTGCTGGAGATGGTTCAGACTTGTATCTACATGGCCTGAGACTACAACAGTTAAAGAATACAGTCTGTAAGGAGCGAAACAGAAAATCATATAGGCTATAAAATGGATTAGGAGAGGGCTCCAGGGTTGCCCCGGCCGGGACAGGCAGCCACATCTCTGCACCACTGACACTGCATGCTGGGTACCTCCAGGACAACCATGCTCACTGCTGTCTCACGTGCTTACCTTGCTGTGCTCCAGCAGATGCCCAGAAGGCCCAGCTTTTTACATTTGCTCTTTCTGAGTCGTTAGTTTCCAGATAGTGCTCCTGATCGGCTGACCAGGCATCTCATCTTCAGCCGCTAGGACCCTAAGGTAGGGGGAGTCCCCAAAAACACAGGGGCTTCAAATAGCAGGCATGAGAAGAGAAAAACTTTGTGTGCTCATGAAAGGTTGAAGTAAGAGTGACAGCAAAGTATTTTAGTGGAAACAGTCAGCAGGTAGTTGGAAAGGGGAAATGAATACCCGTCCCTTGGAGAACCAGAGTTACAGATTTGGAGGTTGGCCGCTGTCTGTGTTTAGAATTACATTCAATATTGTCACTTATACGTTGAGAATCTGAATCTAAATCTAAGCGGGTGCTTAACCCCATATATCTGTGACCCACACCAACCCCCAACGTTTATGAGATGAAATGAAATGTACACTCTATTCGAGGAGACAGGAAAAGTAGAACACTAATATAAGAGAAGAAGAGGAAACAGTAACTTTTTGAGGGTCTACTATATACTCCCATTTTATCTTACAATTATTGAAATGCCAACTATGAGGCATTCTGGTAAGCCGATTTAATGATGAGCAAAGCTCATCATAGCCCTACAGTTGAGCAAAATGAGTGTTGGTGAGTGGTGGGGATTCAAGCTGAGGATGAAAAGGGGCCGGAACATAACTTATCTGCGCTTATTTAAAGATGCGCAGGGGATTGACCCCGACAGTCCACACATGCTAGGCAAGTACTCCAGAGCTACACTTCCAGTCGGTCTTTAAGGGTTCTCTGAGGTTTACCCTAAGGGGATAAACGATCTAAAAGCTTTAAGGTATTATATTTTTTACATACATTATCTCACAAATCCACACAGTTACCCTGTAAGGTAGGTGTTAATACCATCCACTTCTGCATATGGCAAGAGAACTACGAGCCATAGCAAAGATGGTAGGAACGGCAGGAACCCAGGAAAAGGGAAGCACTCTGTAACATCCAGTTTAAGCGAAAGAACCCTCCACCCCTGTATCTGATCAGGTCCCTCCTGTTCTACCCTCCAAGTGATTTTTTGCTCACTCTGGCCTTTCTTCAAAAATTAATCGTACCAGGTCCCTTTAGCCATAATTCCTTTTACTCCCAAGTTTTCTTCTTGCTAACTCTACATCAGCTGAGCCATGCCACCCTGCTCCCTCCTTGTAAAGTCCCACTTGCCAATGCTCTAGTACGTACAGCCCAATCTCTCCCCACTGCCAGTTTTGCATGGGCCCCTATTCTAACAGCGACGGTCGCAAATAGACTTCTTTGACCTGCTTCAGTAAATGTCATTGCACTTTTTAACACTATTTTATAGCAAAGGAAAGAAAAGCTTCACCGAATATGCACAACAACCTTGCAACCATTTCGTTGCTATTTTATGGACGAAGAAATCAAGAGTGCAACCAGGACTCTAACCCCCCAGACTATCGGGCTCCACAGCTGTTATGAAATACCGCCTCCAAACACTGTACTTTACTATCTCCACACTCTGGGCGTTCACAGCACGGCTGAGAATCAGCCTTGGAGTCCGAAGAAATCTCAGCGCCAGGGAGAACTGGGTGTGGGAGGCATAAGACAGCCAGGCGGTGAATTCAGGGTGTGCTTCATTACAAAGCCAGGAGACAGGGACTTTCAACGCGGGCCTGAACTTGGACTTTAGCGCTCAGGAGCGGGCCACACATTGTATATATTTAACAGCAGCAGACTTCCTGCAGTATTTACAATCCACGTGTAGCCGCCCCCCCCCCCAGTCGCCCTAGTTTCAGTCCAGACTGAGTAGGGCCCTAGATGCGGGATGCGCCTGGTCCTTGGTGGGCTTCCCGCCCCAGCTGCATCGCTGATTCCAGGTCCTCTAGCCAAGACTACATTGCTTGCGGGACACCCGGCACCCTCTCCGCTTCAGGAGCACCAGGGTTCGCCCTAGCGCCGGGTTTGGGTAGAAAGGTCAAATTGTAGGCAGGCGTTTTAGGAAGCGCGCGGCGCGGTTTGACCCAGCGGCGTTCCGTAGCGCGGAGGGGGCGGGCAGTAAAATCATGGCGGCCGCAGCTAGGCGCGTCCGCAAGAAAGTTTCTACGGAGACCGGCTGGTGCTAGTGGAAGCGGCCTCGGGACGGCGTCCCCGCAGGCTCCACTCCTCCCGCGCCGGTCGCAGGCTCCGCCGTCCAGGCCTCCAGCCGCCTTTGTACGTCGGGGGCGTCGGAGCAAATTGAGAGAGGTGGCGGCGGCCGGGTCAGGTAGGGCCCGCGGGGCGGACGGCCGGGCTGGGTTGGGCGGGCCCGTTTGCGGGGAGCGGGCGTGCGTGGGGAGCGCTGCTCCGCGAGCGGGGAGGCGGCCGCGGCGCTGTCCTCGGCGGGACGGGCGGGTCAGCCCGCACCGGGACCCGAACCCGCCCCGGCCTCCCCGCGGTCCGCTCCTGTGCGCTCTGGACTCTTCTCCGCGGAGCCGAAAAAGTTTCCGAGTGAAGGGCGACGCCAGTGCCGGAGTGCGAAACCGCGCCCCGACATGGGACCGGGAGCCAGAACTTACTAGTGGGGGTGAATGGAGTGAGGCCGGGAGGAAGCAGTCCACAAATTCAGGCAGTGCCCTTAGCTGGCAGCACAGCTGTGAGATAGTAAGATCTATTGCTTGCTTTGTGCTTTATTGAGCGTTTGATAACCGATTACCATTATTGTTAACAGTTATTCCATTTGAGTCTTTATCATTTCAACAAGTTGTTGAATATCAGCTTGATACCAGACGCTGTGCTAGACACGGCGTACATTGTTGAAGACAAACCTATGATGAATGTTTTTTCTATTACAGAAGAAGTACAAGAGTAGCAGGGTCAAGCCGAGCATGGTGGCTCATGCCTGTGATCCCAGCACCTGGGAGGCTGAGGCAGGAGGATCGCTGCGAGTTCGAGGCCAGCCTGAGCTACAAAGTGAACTCAGGGCCAGCCTGCACTGCATAATGAGAACCTGTCTCCAAAAAATGAAAAAAAATTTTAAAAAGTAGGGTCGAGGGTGATTTTCTTAAAATGATTTAAGAAAAGACCTGAAGGATAAGAGTAAGCCAGGTGTGAAGACAGGTACACAGAGGAGGAAAGGAATGTGCCTAGAGAGGAAATAGTATTTGTGCAGTGTGGAATTGAAATGCCAGCATATCTGGACTGCAGCGTTTCAGAGGGAGAATCGCAACTGTGCAGGGAAGTTACTCAGGTGCAGCGCGGAGAGAGTGCTTTAGAAAGCCTTGTAAGGAGTTTAGACTTCGCTGCTAAGGAGGATGGGAAGTCACTGCAGAGTTTGGTGTGTAGCGAAGTGACTTGACACATTGTAGGTTTAAAGTGAATGCTTCTGTAGTGCACAGAAAGGACCTTCAAGCGTGAGATGCTGAGGGCCGAATTGGAATGGTGGTGCGGGAATGAGACGTAGAAGAGATAGCTGAGAAGTTCAGGAAGAACAGAAAGGGCCTGCGGAGGAGGAAGTGGTAGGCGGTGGGGCAGAAGAGTGCTTAGATGGGTTCCTTTGGCTTTGTGATGTAAGGGCTCAGACCCCTCCTACCCCTGAGTTACAGCCCAGCCGACGAAGTTTTATAAAATAGCATCTAGTAGTAATAAGTTACCTTTTCCGTATTCTGACGGGCTCTCCGTGCTCCGTTTTTATCTGCCTCGGAGTAATTTTCTTTGGAATCATTCATGCTGGAAGACCAAGGGGAAAGGACGGCGAGGCTTTTTTGTTTTATCCAAATTCAGGCTATCTTTTGGAAGGAGAATGGGAGATTTTGTAAATTAACCATTTGAAAATAAATATTTGCTGGGTTGTTTTGGCCCACAGATACTCACTCCGTGATATGGATTTATTCTGTTATGTAATTAAAGATTTGGAAATAGTTGAGATTGCTCAAAGAAGGTGTGTTTAAGAGAAAAGTGTCGGCCTGGGCTTGAGTGAGAAGGCTGGGCCAACTGAAGAACTTTTAAGGAGAGACCAGTGGGTCAGGAAGAAAATCCAGGGACCTGGGCTTAGGAAGTTAGAGGACAGAAAGTTTCAGAAGGTGAGAGGACTCGGAGGTAAAGGCTGTTAAAGTATGCTCAGTGGGCTGAGTGGGAACATCCTCTGTCTTTAGCATCTATGGGTCATTTCAGAATTTGGTGGAGCCCTTGTGCAGTAGGAGCTGCTCTCACGTCTGGGAAGGTACCTGGATGAGAAGTGATACCAGCCGTCTACAAGGGGACAGAAGTGGAACCTGGATGCAGAGATGGGGACGAACAGGGATTGCTTTTGAGATGGTTTACCGTGTATTACTTAAAAGCAAACAGGTTTACAAATGTTTGAGAGTTTGGAAAAGGAGTCATACTCGGAAAGGAAAAAAAAACCAGGAGAGATACACAGTGTGGATGGGTGATTTAGCCTTAAGTGGGAAGAGACGGCCTTCCTTCTGTCCAGAGGTGCAGTTAGAATGGGTCTGTGGTGCTGGGAGAACGGGGGAGCCTCCTTCTGGTGACAGTGTAGGAGACAGACTTGGGAGCAACATGTGATACGAAGTCGCTATCAGCAATTCGAGAAGAAGGAAGAGAGGTTTGAATACAGAGAAGCATGTTGACCAGAGAAGCGAAGAACGGTGTCTCGTGACTTTAGAGTGTAATGATTTAGCATAGTGTAATAGGTTTTTTCTCCAGTGATATTTAGTAGTCTGACCCGAAACTGTACATCAGTCTTTTGATGGTATATGTCTTAACGTGTTTGGTGAATGAACAATATCACACAGCAGTGAGATTTTTATTTTTTTTATTTTTTATTTTTTTTGCGGTACTGGGGATCGAACTCAGGACCCTGTGCTTGCTAGGCAAGCGCTTATTCTACTGAGCTATATCCCCAGCCCCAGCAATGAGATTTTTAAAAAAAAACACAACTCAGTTTATTCTAGATTTTGTCAGTTTCTCACATTTAAATAAGACAAACCAGAATTACCAAAGACATTCTCATTAGTATCGTGTGTTATCTTAAGAAATGATTGAAAATGTAATAGAAGCAAATCAGTTGGAATACTTATTCAGTTAAATAAATTTAGTTACAAAATATATGGTTATCAAACATGTGGAAGTAGAATTCCTTCCCTCCTGGCAAGCATGAGATTCCAGGTAACCCCCTCACAGCCCCCAACGAAAGTGGAATTACTGATACTGCTTGGAACCTCCCAGAGACACTTACATTCTTTCAGTAATATTTCTCTGCAGCCCAGTTAGTACTTAATGAGTTCATTCAAGGTTATCCTGTGTTTTTCCTGGGTCTTTGTACTGCTCTTACGAAACTGTAAACTGATGAAAAACTAATGTTTTTTGTGTATTTTTTGTCCTGTGCGGGAGAATGAACACGGTCTTGCACCTGTTAGGCAAGCACTCCACCATTCATTGAATATATCTCCATCCCACAAACTACTTTTGAATATTTGAATTCTGGTTTAGTATTGTCTGACCATAGCCATTGCAAGAGATACATTTTGTGGAAGCAATCTACTAGAAAAATTTGAGTAATTAATGGTTAAAGCATGAAATCATTAAATTGATTAAAGCATGAAATCATTAAATTTGAAATCATTTTTGGGTATTCTAACAAACAATCTTCTCGTGCCCTTTTAAAAGTAGAACAAAAAGTTCATTTACTTTACAGTGACTATTGATTACCATTCCAACTTTTTAAATTTGAGCTTGCTACAGTTATTTTTAGATTTAGAACACAAGTTTTCATTATCAGAGTAGTTTAGTAGAGGTAAAAGTTCAGGAACAATTATAAGCCATCTTTAGGAACTGAATAACTTTAATACAGTTAAATTTTACTTCTAAGTGAGTTTATTAGTTAAACAGTGTAAAATCTAAGATTCTGTAGCATTATTAGAGCTGGCTTGTAAGAAGATCCTGGGGATTTAGGTGGACTGTAATGGTTACTAGGAGTAAGAGTGATGCCGTTCGTTCTGTTTAGGGGCTGAGTGGCTTCCATAGCCAGGGCTACCGCCGGACGCAGCTGAGCATGGGAATAAGAACAGAGAACGGGTGGTCAGGTTTTCATCTGGAGGGAGACACCGCTGGTGGTGATTTAGCCGTGGAGCTTTAGTAAGACAAATAGAAAGCACTATCCTTTCCTTTGAGTAAACTGCAGAGCGTTTATGCCACCACCGGTTACATTAAGACATACACAAGTCAGATGTTAAACTGGATTTCAGGAGAACCTTCATGTTTTACTTTGTGTTTAAAAAACCATGAAATGTTAAGTGAAGTTAACACTGAAAGATTTTTTCTTCTTTTCAGATCACTGTAAACAAAATTTCTACCTGAGAGAATGTTGATACATTGGATTTGATACATTGGATTTGTTGGATGAAATAGAAGAGGTTAATTTTTGCAACCTGAGTACCTGACTCACTAGATTACATGTGCAAATCCCTGCGCTACTGCTTTAGTCATTGTCTCTACTTAGCAATGACAAGACTGGAAGAGGTGAACAGAGAAGTAAGCATGCACTCTTCAGTGCGGTACCTGGGCTATTTAGCCAGAATAAACTTGCTGCTGGCTATTTGTTTAGGTCTTTATGTAAGATGGGAAAAGACAGCAAATTCTTTAATTTTGGTAATTTTTATCCTTGGTCTTTTTGTTCTTGGAATCGCCAGCATACTCTACTATTATTTTTCAATGGAAGCAGCAAGTTTAAGTCTCTCCAATCTTTGGTTTGGATTCTTGCTTGGCCTTCTATGTTTTCTTGACAATTCATCCTTTAAAAATGATGTGAAAGAAGAATCAACTAAATACTTACTTCTGACTTCCATAGTATTGAGGATATTATGTGCATTCGTGGAAAGGATTTCTGGTTATGTCCGTCATCGACCCACCTTACTGACTACAGTAGAATTTCTGGAGCTTGTTGGATTTGCCATCGCCAGCACAACTATGTTGGTGGAGAAGTCTCTGAGTGTCGTTTTACTGGTTGTAGCCTTGGCCATGCTGATTATTGACCTGAGAATGAAGTCTTTCCTAGCTATTCCAAACTTGGTTATTTTTGCAGTGTTGTTATTTTTTTCTTCTTTGGAGACTCCCAAAAATCCAATTGCTTTTGCATGTTTTTTTATTTGCCTATTAACTGATCCTTTCCTTGACATTTATTTCAGTGGACTTTCAGTAACTGAAAGGTGGAAACCCTTTTTGTACCGTGGAAGAATTTGTAGAAGACTTTCCGTTGTTTTCAGTGGGATGATTGAGCTTACATTTTTTATTTTGTCAGCATTTAAACTTAGAGATACTCATCTCTGGTATTTTGTAATACCAGGCTTTTCCATTTTTGGAATTTTTTGGATGATTTGCCATATTATTTTTCTTTTAACTCTTTGGGGATTCCATACCAAATTAAATGACTGCCATAAAGTCTATTTTGCCCACAGGGCAGATAACAATAGCCTTGACAGAATCATGGCATCCAAAGGGATGCGCCATTTTTGCTTAATTTCAGAGCAGTTAGTTTTCTTTAGCCTTCTTGCAACAGCGATTTTGGGAGCAGTTTCCTGGCAGGTAAGCTTACCTCTTTAATTTTGTCAGTGTTTGTGATACATGACAAAATGCTAGCTTCCAGAGTTGAAATTAATTCTGGTAAGGTTAAGATCCTAGTTGTAAAAGGAGATTCTCTACTGGGGCTTATTAATTTGGTCAAGGAATTGCAACACCGAATTTATTTTGACAGGGTGATTTATTGTCATCTCTAGCCGAGGGTTACCAAAACGTTAGGAATACTCACATGTGACATGCTTCCCACTTCCCGGTGCAGCTTTTGTTCACTAGTGAAACAGCCGTAGATGAAAAAGCCTTAGATACTCAAACTGTACCGCTGGAATTTATGTCTGTAGTAATAACCCACCCAGTCTTCTTTTCAGCAGTATTAACCGCACTGAGTGTACACAGTCCTGGGTGCTGAAGGTCTCAAGGTGTTTCTGTCCTTAAACAAGTCTTCAGCATGGGCTTTTGGGTGAGGAAAGAGACCACCACGGAAACAAGCACCTGTGGTTACAGTGTGACGGATGCTGTGAGCTGCGTCTGGGGCGTGGGTCATAACCGCAACAGCTCACCTCGTGCGATTTTCTGCTTTGCCCCAGTTGGTTGTGTGATTGATAGATGAGATGTTAAGGGGAGGTGTGCACACCTGCCTGGGCAGGTGCGTTCTAGTCATTGTGGGCCGGGAAGGGGAACCTGTGCGGGAGTCAGAAGCGCCTGCGGATATCTTTCTCACTTGGCTCCAGTTGCCAGGCCTAGGGGCCGCAGAGTTATGATGATGTCAGCAACTCTGGCAAGAATCTTTTGTCTGCTTTTCTCTCTGTGTAGCCTCCTCTCTCAGCCTTAGCTACTATCTCTTTTCCAAGTCAGACTCACTCGTGTGACACCTTTCCCGGTGATCAAATCCTGTTAAGTAAATACTTTCTCAGTCACCAGATTCCTTTTTTAACACACCAGCGATCTTCAAGTAGAGCACGTGTACCACTGGGAGTAACAGCAGCTTTCCGAGGGGTAAGTCAGCAGAGATAATTTTAAGAGAATCACTTGCAGATTCTCACCTTCTAGCCTGCTGTTTCTTGAAATTACATACTTGAGAATGTCCCTGCATTTGGATGTGGAATGTATCTCACCGAAGTTTTACTTTCCATTTCACTAATGACTGATACTGAACATCTTTTAATGTATGTATTAGTCTTTTACTTACCTTGTTAAAATGTCTTTTAAATCATTTTAAAGTCAGGGTATGTATCTTGAGTTTTCAGCATTTGTTATGTATTCTGAATACAAGTTCTTTATCAGATACAGAAGTTTGAAAATGTTATCTTCCAATCTGACTTATTTTATTTTCTAAGAATGCTTTTTGAAGACTAAGCCTTTTTAATTTTTTAAAGTCCAGTTTATCAATTCTTTGTGGACTGTGCTTTTGATATCCTACCCAAGAAATATTTGCTGAACCCTAGGTCAGGTATTTTTCTCCTGTATTTTCTCCAGAAGCTTTGTCACTTTACTTTTACATTTAGGTTGTGCTACATTTTGAGCTTTTTTGTTTGAGGTAAGGATCTTAGATTCTTTTGTGTATATATCTAATTGTTTTACCACCATTCACTGAAGACCTTTTATTCAATTGCTTTAATATCTTTATCCAAAATCAGATATAAATGTAAAGCTCTATTCTTGAGTGGTTTTGTTATATTTGTATATATATATATATATATGTATATATATATATATATATATATATGTAATATCTTTAGGCCAGTGCCATGCAGTTTCATAAAGTATTTTCTAATTTCCTTTGAAATTTCTTCTTTACCCATGATTTATTTAGAATTTTGTCATGTGATATCCTAATATGGTATTTGCAGTTTCCCACATTTCTGTTGTTGATTTCTAACCTAATTCCATATGATTGGAGTACATGATATGCATAATTCTAGTTTTCTAAATTAAGGCTTGTTTTAAGGACTAGATGTGCCATCTCATCTTGCAGACACGAATGACATGGGGAGTATTCCATTTGTAGGGTGAACAGCCCCACAAGAAGGGTTTTCACGTACTGCCATAAATGGTTCTCCTCATGAGGAGCTAACCTCGGAACATCCTGTGGTGAGGTCCAACAGTCTGCAGATCCATCCATGCTTATATCAAAATTTTAGAACCTTTTTTAAAATTTGAATAGTTAAAATTATAAGACATCTTAAGAGATGTCTGTAGCCGTCTGCATTTGAAGAGACTGTTCTTGGGCAGAGTGTACTGTAACCAGTTAGGTCAGGTTGGTTGATGGTGTTTGCATATCAGCATCTCCACTAGTTTTCTTTCTAGTTCTACCAATACTGAGAAGCGATATTTAAATCTCCCTTATAATTGCTGAATTGTCTATTTCCTCTTTCACTTGTCTTGTGTTTTGCCTTGTGCTTTTGAAGTCCTGTTACTCTGGGTAAGAGCAGTTGTTACTATCTATCACATCTCCTTAATACGTCATTCATTACTCAGTGGTAGATTTGAGTAGTTTGAGTGGGGGCCATATTGCCTGCAAAGCTTAAAATATTAACTCTCTAGTCCTTTACAGAAAAAGCTTGGCAGCCTTTGTTCTTGACCAGTGCTTCCTGTGTACGTATTAATGATGTGGAACAACTTAATAAAATTCTGAATATTGGAATTCAGTAATTTGGGGAAATTTGGGGAAAAAGCCTGGGATTTCTAAAGATCTTGGAGGTAACATGGAAACTCCTGGTCCGCAGTGCCCCTGTTGAGGGACTTGCAGCTCTTCAGGACTCATGTGAGCCTGAGTTGTGTCTGCAGTTTCCAGTTAGGGTTTAGATGATGACTTCCCTCTGTGGTGTTGGCGTTGTGCCTTTCAGGCGTTAAGATTTTTTAGCTTAGTTTAACTAATCTATTGTAGAAGGACTTCTAAACTCTGCTTTTCCCAGTGTTCGGTGAGAATGAACAGCGTTCCAAGACACAGAAAGAGAAACACTTCAATATTCATTTGATCCTGAAAGTTTTACCTCTGCCCATCGTGATTCCCACTCCCTGTCCCCCCCCCCCCCACAGCTTTTAATCCTTTTGTGTGATGTCTGACTTCTGGCAAAGATCAGGTGTCACTTCTCTATGAAACATAATTCAGAAAATACCCGCTGTACTTGCACAAGTTCCAAGTCTTTGAATGATGGAGTGAGAAAATTATATACTGAAACCAATTATTAAGAGCTTTGTGAGGACAAGTCCATTTTGAGGATGATACTGCTAATCTAGATTCTAAGCTCTCAAATTTTTTAAGTTGGATTTTAACTGATTTTTAAGTTGAAATGCTTTTACATATTCTAAATGATGTTGATACTGATTAACTTTTTAAGAATATATTTAAGCCCATTTTGTTACATTTCTTTTTTTATTTTAAAGAGAAAACAACAGAACAACAACAATGAAGACAAAAACAAAACAACACAAAAACTACACAGAGGGACACAGGACCCCCAGACAAAGTGAGGGGCCAACAGTGGTTGCTCTGCTGCACACTGTCATCTTCTAAGAAGTTGTCCGGTCTGTGTGCAGCCTAGGAACCATTGTTGAACTCCTACCGTTTTGAATGGTAAAGTTCTGTGTTGTATCCAGTGGGTGTTTTGTTTTTTTTTATTACTTGTTATTGTCTTTTTTCTTTGTTTGTTTGTCTTGGTTTTTTAGGCAGGTTCTCACAGTGTAGCCCAGGCTGGTCTCAAGCTCACAGCAGTCCTCCTGCCTCAGCCTCCAGAGTGCTGGGACTATAGGGGTGCACCACCTCACCCAGTCCATTTGCTACACTTCTGTCAGAGTAGTAGAGTAGTAGTAAAATGCTAAACTGTTCCACTAATTCGTTGGGTGAGGCAGACCCAATGTGGCAGGGAAAGAAAACTAAAGAAGCCTTTGCAGTAGGTCAGTTTGTCAGCCGTAGGCAGGGCTGATGAGAGTAGGGATGGTGTAGCACAGTTCACCCTTCTCTCTCTTTATGGATGTGTGGTGCTTAGCTAAGGGCTCTTTGCCTAACTCCATAGGAATGGCTTTGTTTTTGTGAGTTTTCCTGAGTCTAATACTGTCAGAATGACTCCGGGTGTCATTCCAAGTCATTTACATTAAAAAGCTGGAATTTTACCATTAACTTTCATTGTGTTTTGTTCATATTCTCATTCCAACTTTACAATGTAACGTGGCAGCTGTTCTTTCCTACAGTTTTTACTGTCAGTGAATGTGCTTTCCTTTTGAGAACTGGTTTTCTTAAATAAGTCAGTTGGAAAGATGCAGTACATTGCATTTGATACTGGTTTTGCTGATTAGCTGTAGGATTTAATTTTGATTGGTAATTCACAGAAGGATAAAAGGGGAAAGTATCCAGATAACTAAGGAAACCTGCTCTGGTGGTTTTTATATTTGTGTACTTTCTCGCCAGTCATTGTCATTTGCAGATTCATTGGGATTTGTGGCAGCTTTGTATAGGAATGCTTTTGACCCAAACTAGGCAAACCATAATCACAGTTGCTGTGGTTACAGGGGAAGGAGTGGTAGTCACAGGGTGTGTGATGGGTATTTTCTGAATTATGTTTCATATGAAAGTGACACCTGATCTTTGCTAGAAGTCAGACATCACACACAGAGATTAAAAGCTATCAGCCTCACACCAAAGAAGGGGATTAACCCACAGGTGCGGCGCAGTTTCATTTCGTGGAGGATCAGCTGTACTACCTCACTTACCATCGAGAGGAGGGAGCTTTCAGTTTCCTGCTAACTAGAAGCTCATTTAAAAATTTTGCTTTTGTTCTGTGTTTTTTCCTAAAATTTATTTTATTTATAGAAAAAAGGTAAAGCAAAATTTTATAACAAGAGGATGGGAGAAAAACAGTAGTTGATACACTGTAAATTGTTATCTTTAAAGTAGGTACTCAGAGTATCAGATATGGGCATAAAAATTGCTCCAGTCAATATTAGCACAAACCTTCCTTTTCTATGAACTAAGAGACACTAATAACTAATTTGCATTTTTTTCTCCCTTTTCCCTTCCTTCCTTTCCCCTAGTTCCTTTTTCCTTTTAAACAATTTCTTCCCACTTCGCAATATCTGTTGTACATTTTAGACTTCATTTACTCATTTACTCACTCACACCAAAGAGACAACATAATGTTTAACATGTGAGTGTGATTTATTTCATTAGTCAGTATGGTCTCAAGTTGTATCTCTTTACCTAAAAAAATCTTGTTTATTTGTCTCAATGGCTGAGTAGTACTCCATTGTATAAAAATACCACATCATTTTTATCCATTCCTTAGATGATGGACATTTGGGTTGTTTCCAGGAATTGTATAAAAATACTATATCATTTTTATCCATTCCTTAGATGATGGACATTTGGTTGTTTCCAGGATTTAGCTGTTACAAATTGTGCTGCTATAAACATGGGTTCACATATATTGCTATGCTGTGATGTTTTGAATTCTTCTGGGAGAATACCCAGAAAGGAAATAGCTGGCTCGAATGGGACCTCTAGTCCAAGTTTACTGAGGAATCTCCACACTGATTTTCATAGCGGTTGCAGCAGTCTCTACTCTCAACAGTGGAGAAGGGTTCTTTTTTCCCCATGGCCCCTCCAGCATTTGTTATTGGTTGATTTCTTGATGATAGCCGTTCTTTCTGGAGTGAGATGGAATCTCAGTGTTGTTTTAATTTGCATTTCTTGAATGACTAATGATGTTGAACATTTTTTCCTGTATTGCCATTTGTATTTCTTCATCTGAGAAATGTGTATCCATCTCAGATCTCCATTTTTGGATAGGGTCTTTAAACTTTGGGGGCCTGATTTTTTTTTAACCTTTTATATGTTCTAGATAGAAGTCGTTTGTCTGAGGGACAATTGGCTAAAATTTTTTTCCCACTTTATGGAGTATCTTTTCACTTTGTTGGTGATTTGTTTTGCACCTGATCTTAGCTAAAAGGCTGAGAAGTGATGGTGATTTGTTTTGATGTGCAAAAACGTTTCAGTAAGATGAGATCCCAGTTTTTCATTCTTTGAGGTGCAGTTTGGGTTTTGTTCATGAACTCTCTGCCTACCCCTATGTTTTCAAGATGTTTACCTACTTTCTCTTCCAGTAAATAAAGTGTTTCTGTTTTAATATTTAGATCTTTGATCCATTTTTTTAGTTTCTTGAGTGATGATAGACATGGTTCCAGTTTTAGTCTTCGGCATGTAGAGAGCCAGTTTCTCCAGCACCATTTGTTAAAGGGCTATCTTTCTTCCAGTGAACATGTTTGGTGCCTTTGTCAAGGGTGAGGGTTGGGGTTGAGGTTAATCCAGTCCTAAGGGAGACCCCTCATGAACCATGAGGTCCTACCTCTTACAGTATTACAGTGAGGGAAGTTTCTTCTGCATGCTTTTGAGGGGGCACATCCAAGCTGTTGAATCTGTGATTTACTTATTTCACTTAGGGTTATAGCTCAAGATCCATCTATTTTCCAAATTTAGCCTGTGGCTGAGAGGACCTCACTGTGTGTACGTATCATGTTTTCTTTATCATCAGTTGATGGTCATACAGGCCACTTCTATAAGTTAGCTCTTGTGAGTGTCCTGCTATAAACATTGTATGCATATATCTCTGAAATGCTGATTTTAACTCTTTTTGGGAAGGTGCCCAGAGGAGGCATAGTTGGATCACATGGAATTTGTAGTTTCAGTATTTTGAGAACTCTCCACACGGATTCCCACAGTGGTCGTACTCGTTTGCATTCCCACCAACAGTGTAGGAGGGTTCCGTTTCCCTCATGATCTTGCCAGCATTTGTTGCTCTGTGAGTACCTGGTGATGGCCGTTTTCACTGGAATAACATGGAATCTCAGTATTGGTTTGATTTGCATTTCTTCAGTGGCTAAAATGCTGAACATTTTTTCATGTAGTTATTGACCATTTGTGTTTCTTTTGAGAAGTGTCTATTAATTGCCCAATTTTTGATTAGGTCTTTTATTTTTGAGAGTCTAATGTTTTGTAGTTCTGTATGTATTATAGCTAGAAGCCCCTCTGTTGGACTAGTTCTGTAGTGATGTGACTAAGACATGAGGCCTTCTGTTTGAGTCATTTACAAATTGACTAGCAGTTAAGCTTTATTTTTCACTTAGTTCTCTGCTAAATCAAACTGTTGGACACTTATTCTAATGGTAAAAACTGTAAGATACCTTTAATTTTCAATAAAATATTGGTAGTAATAGATTTGAAAGTACTGTAATGCAGTAATCAGTCAGAATGACTTATCGGAGCCCCTTGCAGTGAGCCTCTCTCTCCTGCCAGGGTCCCAGTGCACAGTGGAAGGAAAGAACAAGAAACACAACAGCAGTACAGTAGGCTTCTGGGACGACCAGTTGTTTGAGAGGAGAAAAAGGCCGTAGGGAACCAGGTCCGAGGCGTTTATTATCGAGGAGGTTGGTGGAGGACTGTCAGGCAGGGTGATCTTAAGCTGGTGAGGCTTTTGCCCTGGAGGGTCTTTAGTCTTGGTAGACTTAGTGGCCTTAGGAGGTAGGAGAAGATGGCCGACCCCGATGAGGTAAAGGGAAACCTCAAGAGGCTGAAAGCAAAAATCCCAGGCCTCTGCGCACCCTTTCGGGAAGTATGTAAAACTAACCGTTGTGGATTTGTGGTCCCTAACATAGCCGCCTTTTTGTTTGTGTAACTGCAGCATTTGAAACAGAGTAAAACTCTGATGCCAACATAGCATGAAACACATTCTCGGGGGTTGGTGGGAGGTCTTACCGCACCAGTGCGGGACCATCCTGTGGTTTCTTTAGCTCCCATGTCGTGAGTTTTGTTGCCTGCGTAGATCTCAGTTCTTGCGGTGTTGGGCTTTTCTCCAGGGTCGTCCTCAAGAGTGCTCACGCTGGAGGTCCACATGGGAGCAGGCTCCACCACAGGGCTGGGATGTTCCTCTCCATGGTCATGTGTTCCGGGGGGGCACCCATAACAGTGTCCCACTGTCTGTTAACGCAAGCATTCCCTCGACCCACATCAGTAACTGCACTAGGCCATTCCACTTTCCTGTTTGGATGGCCTTCTATAGGACTTGAGCCTGAGGTGAGCTTGTCCGATTTGGCCTTTTGCCAATGAAGTTCTCATGTAGCGTGTTTACTTTCTGTAACCAAATTTTAAAAACTTAATGTAAAGATAGCAAGATCTAATTGTGCCTGTGGAGGTAACTATATCTACCCTTTTAGTTTTTATAATTGTGCCTCTAGCCACTGTTGTGTTCAGTGCTTTCCCGGGCCAGCCCTGTCTGACCGCCTGTAATAACTTAGCTGTCTGTACCGTCCCCAGAACTGTGATGAGCGGAGGAGAAGTGCAGTTTTCATGCAGCTGCTTGGAGCTGAGAAGGGTCCGTGTAGGGGACCGCAGTCGGGCCTTCTCTAGAGAGCTAATCTACTGGGCCTCGGGTACCATGTTGTGCTTTAGCAGTTACGAACTCTTTACAAGGTTTATCTGGTGGGTCTTGGTAAAAAGAGCCTCTACCACATTTGTTATTGGTTTCGTCTGCACGATCATGTCAAGTTTGGCAGCCTCTAGGCAAGCGTAAACACGTTTTCTGAGAAATTAGAGCATATATAATCAGAAAATGAGCTGTAGAATAGAAAGGCAGGTTAAGGAAAGAGCTAAGTCTAGAGACTGTGCTTTAGGGACCCTAGTAGGACTGTAACCCACTGGCTGTTAAACCCCTCTCCTGTTGGAAGTTTTCTATATAAGTCCTTCTTCTGTTTTAGCTGTAAGAAGATGGGGAGTTTTATGGTTTTAAGGACAATTTTTTAGCTAAAGAAATTAAAGATTCCTGTTGAGCTTTTATCGATTTTACTGTAGTTTTTCTTAATGACCCATAACAGTGGTCAGTTACTAGTATAGCTGGAAACTGGCAGAAAGGTTGGTGATTGGAGCCCCTTCCTATGTCTGGCTTATTAGTGTGACAGTGTTTTATGTGTCTTTTGGTTATACTTCTCCGCTGGATGTTCAAGACCAAGTTAAATTGAGACCTGTATTAATTCAAGTTACCCTCTCGCTACCTATCAAGATCTGTTAAGTCTCCTCAGGATTTATCTTGGAACCTTGTATAGAGCCTCTCAGTTCTTCTGTCAGCATCAGCCATCAGGATGAGTCACGACCTTTGCTTGACCAGTTGCTTTCTGTGAAAGCATGGGAGACTTTTCCCTCTCCTGAGTCTCCTCTCAAGTGGCACACTGTTCACTGCATGCCCATACCCTGGGCCTAGCACTCTGCTTGGTCAGGAGGTAGTGTGACTCAGCAGAGTTGTAGGATGGCACAGAAAATGTTCCCTCATGTCCGACAGGGTCCTCATTGACCTTGGACAGCGTAGGCCAAAATGTTGGCTGTCTTCTTAGCCCAGGTACCTCTCCAGCTTTGGTCTCCAAACCTGAGTTGAACACCCAGAAAAGATCATTGACTTTAATATTGCAGATGAACAGTGAACTTAACCTTTATAATCTCACCTGAATAACAAGCACTTGGAAATGTAAAGTATAGCCAGAGGACTATTATCTTATTTGTTTAGTAGTTGTATCCCTGCAGAATGTGAACAGACAACAGTCATATAATATTTTACAGAGAAGACTTGAGATCAGAAGCCACACATAGGTTTTCAGCATGACAATCATAATGCTATCTTTGAAACACTTTTAAATAGGCGTCTTAGTGTAGAACAGAATGACACATAACACACACATCACATAAGCTTGACTTTGGGGGTGGCAGGTGATCTTATGTTGATTGCCACACAGCCCTCATTACATGTAGACAGAGCCCAAGGGAAAGGCAGATATCTGAGTGTGAAAGAAAAGGCTTATTACAGTAAACAGTTCCAGTTTTGCACTTTAGAAGACCTGTGCTTCTGGAAGGCATGAATACATTTAATACACCATGAGATTAATAATTATGAGAGAGAAAGTTTTATTAGTTTTGTACCAGAAGCATTTTTAATGAGAAAAATTTATTATTTATAAAAACACTTAACTTTTTGATGTTCACCAATGTAAACATATCCAATAATATATTTAGCAACATTTATTGAGGTGTCTCCCATAAGGCTGCGGGAACCAGTGGGGCCCCTCAATGAACAAAAGCTGGAATAAGATATTTCAACGTAGCTGCTCCTTTACTCCCAATGATAATCCTGTCCAACAGCTCCCTCACCCTAAGGAATCTCTATTGACTATCTTAACAAATTTTTGGTGACCTTTGAGAACCAGACCATAACAATGTACACATTACTTTTAACCAATGAAAGATTCTTGAGTTACTGTGCACAGACCACAATGTGTATTACACTTGTAAAGCCAATCTTGATATCATTTTGATCAGGTGCCAACCTGGGTGGAAGCATATTCATAATTGTAATGACATCGCTAAACCAGTATAAGATATAGACAAATGTTCTAAAAATCCAAAAAAGCCAAAAAAAAGAAAAAGAAGAAAATAGTTGTTCTCAAACAAAATAGCTGTAAGTATGGTAACTAGTTACAAACTGGACAGACAGACAAATGTGCATAAGATAGCTTACAACTCTGGAGTGCCTCGGATGTATCTGGTGAAGTTGAAGTATAGTAATTTTTTTTTTAATTTTTAAATTTGTAACTGTGAATAGACTAGTCCGAACTTTTTGTAGGTCAGTTAACAGATCTCATAAGAAGGAGAAGGAAGAAAATCTTCTACCCCTGTGAAAGCAGACAGTTTTTAAGATGGGCCCTGGGTGGACAGTTTATCTAACTGTAGTACTCAGCTCTGCAGGCTACTCATTGTTTTGATAGCCATGGTTATTGAATAGTCACAGCTGGCAGCCAAAATGGTGGTTTTGGTAGCCACAAGTTCCTTGTTAATGGGACAGACTGTTAAAGGCAATTTTAACTGTGGGGGGCGGTGAGCAGACCAGGGTTGAGTGTAGAAAGAGATGATCTCAGAGAATAGTGACCGTCCTACAAGATGTTCTGGAGAGAAATCGTGATGAGCACCAGTTCTCAGGAGGCTGGGGCTATGCCTATTTTTAATATTTGTTTCTGTTTTAAAACTCTTACTAAACTCATGTTTCCATAGTTGTATCAGTGAAATCTGTGCTATAAAAATCAGTCAGTCTGACCTGTGCTATTAAACACCAGTCAGCATCATTCTTGCAGGGGCCAGGGGGAGAAGTAAGGAGTTAATCTCCAGTTCTGCCTGAGGACTGAAAGGCAAGATAGACTTGGACTAAAACTTGTATGTCTATTTTTTGAGAGTTTCAAGAGATAACTGAAGAGCAGCTTCACTCCAGAAGGGTCCCAGAGAGGGGAAACTCACTGATAGAAACTGAGAGCCCACACGGAACCAGACCAGACCTTCTGACACGAGAGAAGTCTTTATTGGGGGAGGGACAGAGTAGCAGGCTACCTAGCGGACCAGGGTAGCCCCGAGCTGAGGAAAGCGCTGAGGAAAGCGTGGGCCTTTAAGCTCTTTTTTTCTGGCGGGGGTGGGGTGGGGTAAGGAGATGTCCCTGGGCCAGAACAGGCCGAGCCCTGAGCGGCCGGGCGGGCGTCCAGGCCAGAAGCCTGAATGGCAGGAATTGCCCATGTCAGAATGACCCGAGCAGGTGAACTGCCAGAGCGAATGAGAGCAGGGGCAGCTTTTGTGGCCAAGGGGAACTGAAGCGGAACAGGTAAGGGAACTAGAGAATATTGAGAGTTAAAGTTTTCCCACGAGGGGGGTGAGGCTGGCTGCCTTGTGACTTAGCACTCACCATTCTGGAAACTTGGTCCTGAAATTCAACCGCGGAGGAGAGAATTGCCTTGGACCAGTGATGTAAACTGTGTTATTTGCCAGGGGCAGGGCAGTGGAGAAAGAACAGGAGAGTGACTCCAAGTGAGATCGCAGTCCTAACCATTTCAGGTCCAGCAAGACAATTGCAAGAGCTTTCCAGGGTAGATCCCTAATCCTTACCAAAACATGTCTCCAGAGACAAAAGTTATGACTGGCTCCAACTGTTTTGCGAAACAGAAAATGAAGCCAATAATCAAAGGCTGCTTCTTAACCTTTTGAAAGAGGATGAGAGAAAAAATGAAAGTGTTCTAGTTATATTCTTTAGGGCTTACTTTCTAATAACTGACTCTCAGTCAAAGTTCTGAAATCCCAGCCTGCAAAAGAGATCTTTTGTCCCCATGGACAGACAGGCAGGTTATTACCAGAAGAAATCTTGGCCCTAGGGCAAAGGGGTCTTGGAGAGGTTTTGGTTTCTCTGTCCAGTCGCCTCTATACCAGTGCTGGGTAGGCCATATTTAAACCCACTCTGATAAGTATCTTCAGGTATTTGTAATACACCTAGGAAACTCACAGGTTAAAGTTTGTACCTATTGTCTCTCATTGGAAGTTAATATTTGATTTAAGAGCAACATGGCATCTCTCTAATCCAATTCATAGGTCTGAGTAAGTACTGAAAGGCCTCAGTATACTTGTCAAGATCATCAGAAAACTCCTAGATCTTGTCTGATCTGTTCTAGGTCACTGAGAGAAAAGGGGCACAGGAACAAAGGCAGTTCTGAATTTCCCACTTACTTCCTACGAGGGGTTGTCCTTGAGGAGTGTGAACAAAATCAGTTAAGGAGGGATGCAGCCGCATGGAGGCTTTGATGATGGCTGGCCTGGAAGCTCCACACTCAGGCCCTGAAGGGCAGGTAGGGGAAGCCTCAGTAACCGTGGCGAGGCTTTGATTACAGTTGTCTGGAAAGCTGTCCTCAGGTTCTCAGTGCTGAGGGAGAGTAGGCCAGGCTCTGTGGTAGTGGATGCCTTCAGGGCAGAGGTGTGTGGTTTGCTGTGGCTCACATTTACATTTGAACACAAGTAAGGATTTTCTCTATTGCAAAGAAAGGTTGAACATAAGGCAACTGTGACCATTTTTCCTCTTTTCTACGGTACAGGTGTAGTTGTGAGTAGCATCATAATCAGTGTTTCCCTTGTGTTAACAGCCATATTTAAAGAAGGAACCACTGTTTAGTACTAAGCCAGGGCTTCCTAGTTCTTTGAAAGAGGGTTCTAAAAGTCCCTGTTTATCTTGACACCAGTTATTTTCATATTTGCAACTTTTTACTTAGGGACCATCAGTTAATCCCCATTGGCGGAGTAACTTTCTACTGGGTTTAACATAGCTTGAGTTCACTTTGATTCCAGGCGTCCCAGTGTAGAGTCCCTGTGCTTTGGCATTGCTCCCACCTCAGTCTCTCCCGGAGCTGCACCTGCAGGTGCGCGCCAGCATTGCTGGCGGCCAAGGGAAGCAGGGAGGCGGGAGCCACCTCCGCTGTGCAGCCGTCACCGGCCTGTCGCGGCCACCTTATTCCCTCTGGCACAGGCCCTGCCCTGACACTGCTGCTGCTGTCACCACCCAGAAGGTGACCACGGCACTTTCCTGGGCACCTCAAGTCAGTGGCTTTAAAGTGTGGACGTTTGCTCTAAGAAAGGGCCTCTGCACCAGTCCCATTAGTACACTGTACTTGCTGAGCCACCATCAGGAAACAGCAGGCCCGAGAACATCTCCCTGCATAGCTGCCGCCCGTACAGCCTATTGGTGTTCAGGCGTACCCAGTTCACAATGTTTTGTCTTTAAGTAGTCTGGAGTTGCAGCCTGAGGATTTTCTTTAAAATTCTCGTCTCGCTCTGGGTCTCCCCTAGGAGACAGCAGCACAGTGAGTGATTTTTCCTTTTCTTTGTATTTTTCTCCCTTGTCTTGTTCTAAAACAGAAACTTGGAGCATAGTAGTACTTAATAGGTCTACAGCAGATTTTCCCAAGTTTCAAGCTGAGAAGGGCTCAGGAGAAACATTTTCTCCTCTGCTATGAGTTCTTTGGAAACCTTTTTTTCCTTTTTTTTTTTTTTTTACCCCACCTTGTTCCAATTTTAAATATCCAAAGTTTCTGCCTGTGGGAACCAAGGATTGATTGTGATTAATTCTTTCTGGGAGTATTTTGGTGATACTGCTAGCTAGCACTGTAGTTTGCCTTCTTTAAAAGAGATTTAAAGGAAGAGATTTTAAAGAAAATGGTGTTACAATAGGACATTATCCCTGAATCCCAGCAAATTGTCACTTGCGTTGAAAGCACTGACCTTAGCTCTGGAATCGACACATGAGATCCGAATGCTGTCAAAATGCTCCTAGTAAATCCACCAGGAAGGCGAGCAGGCCTGGGTTCAGGCCACGCTGGATGCCTGCTGGATGCCTGCTGTCGGAGACCCCTGCAGTGAACCCCAATTTCCTGCCAGGTGTTACTGTGCATGGTGGAAAGGAAGAAAGCTCGAGAGACAAAATGGAGGTACAGCTTCGACCTGGGATGACCGTTTGTTCATGAGGAGGAAAAGGCCATGAGGAGCCAGAAGCTCGGCATTTAGTTCTGATCTTGATCTTAGTCTTGGTGATCTTAGTCGTAGTCGTAGTAGGTGGGAGAGGATGGCCCGCCCCCAGTGGGGCAGTCCCAATAGGGAAATGTCAGTGGGGTGATAGCAATAATGTAAAAGTGAACATTTTTTAACTGGTATTGCATCTTTCTACCCTTCATGATTCTTAACTAGGATGATCCCACATTGGAAAGGGTGGATTGGACAAGGATGCAACAAGGGTACTAACATGTACCCCATGTATACATGGAAGGCACCAGGGCAAGAATAAATCTCCGAGACGACCTCGAAGTCAGGCTCACATAAAGCTCTTCAACGAAGAGCAGTAACTGAGGAGTAGCAAAACAGGAAAAGAACTTTGAGGCTCTAGAAGTGACAAACTGTGGGAAGGCAAATAAGTGTTACCATGTGTATCTTTGGTGCCATCTCTGGATTGATAAGGACCTACGTCTTCAGTGATCAGCCTGACCTCCTGGTAGGGGGAGGAGGAGCGTCTTCATTTTTATACAGTTACTCCTGCTTTAGGGAGAGAAGGCGAGGCTGGAGCGCTTTCCTTGTTATGCTTCTGACGTAGTTGCCTTCAGTTCAGAGTACTTCTGCCGAGGCAGCATGTGTCAGGGTGGCAAATTCTGCTCTCCTACGATGCAGTGTTCTGCTCTTTTTACTGTTCACATGACAAAATTTTGTTCTCTAAGAAGTATTTATTTGTGAATTTTTGTCTGTGTTGTGAAATGTCCTAGTAACTCTTGGTACAGAAAGATTACTTTAAGCACTTTTACTTATGTTTACTTCCTCGAACTCTTCACAGTGATTCTGATTTTATAAATAATGTGCAGGGATATTTTAAAACAAGAATGCTATTTTCTTATGATTCTATTTTTTAAAATCCTGTATCTGTATTGCCAAATAATAAGTAAGCAAATAAACTTGCTTGTGCTATTTTTGAGTGTATTTTATTTGGCAAGAAAGTTTCTAAGTGCATCCCTCTTCCGTCATTAATTGTTCTTAATCACTGCCGGGGCACACATCCGCTCGTCTGCCCTGAAGGCTTACCCTCCTGTAAATTATAAGATAGTAATTTAACTTCTTATACCATTGTCTGGATTTTAAAGGTACTAGTTTATGTAAAGTTAAAAGTAGAAATACTAAAGTTGTCATTATATTGTTTACATTATTTACTAATTATGTATGAGCATTAGAAAGGAATCCTTTTTTTATGAATTGAGGTTAAGTGGTCAAGGCATTTGCAATTACAATGGAGCAAAATATGTAATAGAAATTGAAAAAAGTATGAAATTATCAATATTTGTAGCTCTCTACCTTTCAAAGTAACTGATAAACTAATGTAAATATTGTTAGAAATATTTGTGAGAATTATGTTGCTTCATTTAAAGATATACACTATGTTAAAAAGTTGATTTTGTTTATAAAGTTAAATTTTATTTATTTATTTATTTACTTTTTTGGTCTTTTTGAGTCTTGCTGTGTAATTGAGGATGGCCTTGGGCTCACTTTGTAGCCCAGGCTGGTCTCAAACTTGCAGTGATCCTCCTGCCTCAGCCTCCTGAGTGCTAGGATTACAGACATGTGCCACCATGCCCAACTATATAGTTAAATTTTAATTCAGTCAATATAAAAGCATATAAATCTCTAGAATTTATGATTTAAATATTTGTATATACAATATAAATTACAAGTTTATATAAGAATACATAAATAGTGTTTATACTGGAAGTATATTTTAATACTATTAAACTGTCCGATGTAAATATATACACATTTCTAGTGGCCTAGAAATCACTAGTTAGAAAATATAATGGAACTGATTCCATGCATAAGAACAACAGAACTAGAAAATGTTTAGCAATGAGTTTTAAAAGAAACTTACAAAACTTCTATAAATACTGCAAGTTATGAAAAAGGCGTGAATAAGTAGGAAGACACCCCCTGGGGTAGGAACACCCAACAGGCGCCCTGTGGGTATTTGCTAGGATGAAGGAAATAGAACTATGCTTCTGGTGTCCTCCAGAGGAGAGAAAAATAAAGCCCAGGTCCTCCAGAGGTGGGATCTTCAGTAAATTACTGCCCATTTTAAACTGACAGGTATATTACAGTCTGCTCTTTTAAAAAATAAAGTTTAATAATCAAATAAGAGAACAATAGTTACTGCACTGTGTATTTTTATCTTCAAGGTAGTTACTCAGAGAATGAGACTTAAACCAAAACGATTCATTAAAGAAAAAATAACAAACACGACACAAAACTCCAGTCTGCACTCTGACCTAATGCCCATCAGAGGGCTAACCAAGGGTAAGGGCCCAAACGTGGGTACCGTGCAGATTGGTTTCTTGGCGCGGAGTGAGAAATACGGATCAAGTCAGTCAGTACACCCGCTTGGAAATCAGTGTGGAGATTTCTCAAAGTCTGACAATAGAAACTCTCTCAACCACTATGCCTCTCCCGGTATCTTTCCTGAAGAGCTAAAGTCATCCCCCAAAGCAGCACAGTGCTGCCTCAGCTCACCAGTGCTTTTGTATTCAAGCAGTTCAGTTCACAAACAGAAAGGATGGGCAAAATTTGTTTCTGTTTGTGCACTCTGCATGAATGATGAGCACAACCATGGGCATCCTCCCTGTACCACCGTGGCTGTCTCTTCCGGAATTGTGGAACGCATTGTAAGTTTGTGATGAGGTACTGCTGTGCATGTACACCTGGCCATGTTTACAGCACCATGACACATACTAGCTGAACCACAGAAGCGGCCTGTATGCCCAGCAGCAGATGAGTGGGTAAATAACATGCGGTGTTTACACACAGTGGGGTGGTGCTCGGCCACAAAGCAGGACAGCTGTGAGCCGTGTAGGAAAGTGGATGAATGGTGAGCCCATGACCCAAGTAAAATGAATCAGTCATAAAAGGTTAAGTATCCCATGGTGACCGTAATAAGGGAGAGTTAAAAGTATGTACAGGTTAACACTTTCTCAATGAGGGCGTGTGTGCAGGACTGTTCACTGGGTGGCCCGTGCTGCCACTGGTTCAAGCTGGGGGAACATGTTACAGAGCACAGTGACGAGGTGTGTTAAGAAACAGGGTGGTGGCTCAGTAGAGATGGGAGAAGGGTCTGGGAAGGGAGAGAGAGAGGAGAATGAGGGGACTGGGGAGCGGAAGTGATCAGGATGTGATGTGGTAGGTGTCCAGCCCCCAAGCGGAAGGTAACACTGTGGCTCACAGACAAACCAATTCATCAGAGACAGGCAGGCTGGTAATGCCCCAGCTTTCTGGGAGAAACAAAAACTAAGAGGAGAGAGACGTCATTGTCCAAGACCTAAAGTGGGTCATACATTAATGTGGGTGTTTACAGATAGTGTTGAGGTCATATCCGATGTACACATATACACACAGCACGAAATTCAAGAAGCAGCCAAAAAACAAAAGGAGAAAAATACTGAGATACTGAAATTACCAGACATCATGAAAGCAGTTGAAAACATAAAAGCAAAGATCAGTGTGTAATGACATGAAACTGGAAACTGTAAAAACCAACAAGGCAGATTTGAAAAAGAAGTAGGAGTTTGCAATCACAGAGGAAAACGTGTGAAGTTAAACAGTTTACAAGCTAACAGCAGGCAAAGCTGCAGTGAACATTAGCGCATCAGGGCACAGGCAAGAAGGGACGTGGACAAGAGCAACATGGGAAATCCCGCAAGGAACGCGTAAGGAGGACGACGGGCAATCTCCTCGGCCTTTGACTGAGCTCCCTGAGGGATAGACAGACGGACCAACAGAAGAGAAGACAGTCCGAAAGCAGGTCCATGAACACGTAACTCGGAGCAAAGGGGGCACTGCAGAGTGATGTGGAATGGTTAATATTTTCAGTAATTGGAGCTTGTGCAGTTGAGTGTAGGAAAAAAATTGGGCTACTATGGACAAAAATCAATTACATGTAGATCTGAATATGAAGGGCGAAGCATTTTGTGAAAGATAATGTTAAACATTTTGATGTTTGGGGAGAGGGAGATTCTTTAAGACACAAAATTACTACAGTTAAGAACTATGCTAAGCAAAAATGAGCATTAAAAAGAAATTGAAGGGGAAAATATTTGCAGTATATCCAGCGAACAGCTTTCATCTACAGTGAACTGAGAATAGAACCAAGCTACAATAAATGAGTGGGTAAAAGGCCATTCCCGTAGTAGAGTGCAGTGTTGGCACAAGCTAGCGAAGGTGGGGCTCACACGTATAAAGTATTTAACCTCATTAATAGACAACCTGATGTTAGCATAGTTTTGTTCATAAAAATGACAATGCTCAGTCTAAATGCTAATAATGGATGCCATTTGGCCTTCACCATTATATTAATAGGCTTATATGAAAAAGTGTGCAGAACATTACATGTCATCCCTTTTTATTAAAGTTACATATACCTAGGTGAGTGTATGTGATAATGTAGACGCAGAATGAAGTCTGGAAATATTTTGGGAAGTAGCTGCATATGGTTGATGGTACATATGAAATAAATTCAATCATGTATATTTTTGTTTTTACTGTTTTATGTTTCCCACTGTTTCTAAATTGATCATGTATATTTTTTACTAAATACATAATTATATGTAATGTATACTATATAATCGATGGAATTACCAAAATATGGCAGTGTATCCATTTCTTCATTATAGGAATCAGTTTTCTGTTTCTTACTAAAATTTTCAACAGATGAGTTACTCTTTAATGTTAAACATGTGCTGGTACATGTTGGTGTAGTGCCGGAAAACTGTGGGTTAGTATCAGTAGTGTAAAGGTGTAGTTCGGGACTCAATGCCCATGACCTTTTTCTTTTCACTTAAATTGGGCCCTTTTGTTCTTTTAACTGCAATTAATCTTGCTTTCTCTCTCTAATATTTCTTCTTTCCTACTTGCCATAGGATATTTTTAGGATATTTAAAGGTCCTTAATATTTTCTTCAGCTACTGTTTCTAAATTAGACATAGAGTTTAGAGCTTTTCAAAGGTACACTATAAAAATTTAAGCTCTTTTATAGCTTAAATTTAAGATCCTTTAGGATGGATCTTAAATTTCCTTAAGGTTTGTTCTTACAATTTCTAGATTTTTTTCATAAAAAAAGAATCCTCTCTAACGTAATAAACATACTAATTTGCAAAATGACATAAGGCATGTGGGTTTAACAAGGAGATGTTTCTTGGCTTTGTTGTATATTTTGCTTTTAGCTGGCAAGGGACATCATTTCACAAATTTGTAGAACTATGTATGGTATGCCTTGTTTTGCCACATCTAAGAAACTTAGGTGCATTTTAAGTTTGTTGTACTAGTTAACTTATATATGTATATGTATATGCTTTAACTTTATAATTGGTCTTAGATTACTAGTTCTTTTTATCCTTTTTTGGAAGGATAAAAACTGGAAATCAACATGCATGTATGGAAATACACACATATATTTAAATACTATATAAAATGTTGTTTTGAATTTCTTTTAGCCAACAAATGGAATCTTCTTGAGCATGTTTCTAATTGTTTTGCCGTTGGAATCCATGGCACATGGACTCTTCCACGAATTGGGTAACTGTTTAGGAGGAACATCTGTTGGATATGCTATTGTGATTCCCACCAATTTCTGCAGGTACTGTGGTGTAGTACAGTTAGAAATAACTACTTGACTCAGTAACATTTTACTATTTTTACAGTATTTATATGAATGTAAAATACAGCTTTTTTAGAATTACAGTTTTTCAAAATTTGTTTGGTTGCATTTCATTATCCCAAACTTTCAGATTTCATAAAAGTGTGAAAATCTGCACAAAATTGTAAATATTTCTACATTTTTATTTTTTTATAGCTAAATATCTGTAAAATAGAAAAAATAGTTCTTGCTACTGATGAATTCTGATGGCAAAGTTTTCATTGTAGTTTTTATGAGAGGAATATTCTAAAGTCAATGTATTTATCTAATTTCAACTATTTGACAAATTCTCCAAACAAATTTATAATGAATATTTTCTTTCATGTTAATGGCTTGGTAAAAGTTGAAAATTCTTAAGACAAGTAAAAGAGATTTGGAAAGATCTCAGAGTAAGACGTGGCAATTCTGCAGAAAGAATACATGAAAGGATTATGTACACGGATTTTTGTTTTATAATTTTGTTTATTGTGTATTTTATTTTTCTTGACTATTAATGTGAAACAAAATGTTTTAATGAAAACTGAGTGTTCTTAGAATAGTATTGTATTGGTAGTACATGAACCAAAATTTAAAGTTTCAAAATTCCTGATAGAAATTTATTTTCTGGATAGGAGTGATGGCTTTTCCCCTCACCACGGATAGTTTCTGCTCGTGTAAAGCATAATGTAGCATCTGTACTAGAGCTGTTTTAATTGGTTCCAACATCGGAGTCTTCAGTTCGTGCTCAGTGTATAAGGCATAGGTGTAGATATTAGCAATTGTTTTTAAATTAATAGATAATTTCTTCCATCTTTTATATGCCTTAAGTTAGTAGAGCTTGAATCGACTTTATAAAGATTTTTCAACACAGAAATTAAATGTATAATTAAAATATTGCTTCCATATTTTATGTAGTAAAATTTTTCTCTTGAGAATAAGTTATTATAGTTCTTAAAATACATAGTATGATCTTGCTTTTCAAAGGTCTTGTTTAGTGCCTGTCAGTTGATAAGAAAATAAGAATAAGAAGTAACAAGTAGTACTCCCTACATTTGGAGATGTTCTCCCAGTTTTTAGTGTAGTTATTGCTTTATTGATAAATGCATTTTTTTAAAAATCAGGTTTTAATTTTGCCAGCTTAACTCAGTACTATAAATATCACAGAAATTCTTAAAAATCCTTGCATTTAAATAGCAACCATGTATCATTATTCTTAATCAACTGTAATGACACATAAGGGTATCACATGGAATAATCACTTTAAACATCAATATAATAGTTTTTTTCTTTTTCCTCAGTCCTGATGGTCAGCCTACACTGCTTCCACCAGAACATGTCCAGGAATTAAATTTGAGGTCGACTGGCATGCTCAACTCTATCCAAAGATTTTTTGCACATCATATGATTGAAACCTATGGATGTGACTATTCCACAAGTGGGTTGTCTTTTGATACTCTGCATTCCAAACTGAAAGCTTTCCTTGAGCTTCGGACTGTGGATGGACCTCGACATGACACGTACATTCTGTACTACAGTGGGCACACCCATGGCTCAGGAGAGTGGGCCCTCGCAGGTAAATTCACCTGCGGTAATTTCACTGTTGTCAGGATACACATATTTGTAGAAATTTTCTCTACGTGTAGATATTAAATTGCCTAGGTTATCACTTTATGATGCCTAAGAACTTTTATGACTATTTTTTCTTTACCATACCTATATAGTATAATTCTAATAATCAATAAGGTTTTGGGGATTATGTTTTTCAGTAATAGGAAAAAATAGACTTGATTTGAGACTTACAATTAATTTCCATCTAAAGTATTTTCAGAATTAAGAAATATAAATATTTTAGAAGCTGCTAAGCTTCTTTAACTAGTACTCCTAAGTCTTTAAATGTTGTAAGATGCATATTTCAGTGGTTCTTCAAATTTGCAGTTTTATGTATGTTACAAAGCTCACTAAAAAGCTTTTTGAGTCAGGACAGGGTCTTGTTACACCTCCAACTCCCTCTCCTCCTACCTCAGACTCCAGAGTGCTGGCCTTACAGGCAGTGGCACCTTGCCCTCTCCTCACCAAAGTGTACACTGTAGGCATTGTTGCACGGGGGGAGTGATGCGCCTGTTCTCATTGCCGCGTCAACGTTATTTTAGGCAAGGCGCCTCTTTTCAGTTTTCTCATCTGTAAAATGAGTGGGCAATGTGCAGTGATCATTGAATTTTATTGTAAGGTGTAAATCCTGTAGCGTTACTTTAGATTTTTAAAATGCTTTTAATCTTTTGGAAAAAAACATAAAATAACTTTGGTTGATGTGCATTATAGGAATAAAGAAAACACTTTTCCTGCCAAGGAAGAAATGAGGTTTTTCTTTATGATAGTGTATAGCATTTGTCAGTCCTCTCAACGGCAGTAGCGACCCCAGAGGTCAAGGACTTTGTTTCATGAATCATTATGTAGAGCAGAGTCTGGAACATAGATGGGGTCCTTAAATTATTCATAGGTACATGAAGTCATGGAACAAATCATGAAAAAGGAACGTAATTATTTTATGTTAAAAATTCATTCATATTTCGTTTTATCCTGCCTTTTCTGGAAAAGATTTTAGATGTTTTAAACCAAGAATACACAGCAATAATAAAATGGTCATAAAGTATAAGTAGCAACACACTGTCAGGTCAAGGATCCCGTATGAGAAGAGAGGCAGAGCTGCCGGCCTCAGAGCTCCAGAAGGAAGCACAGGGCGAAAGCAGAGGGCTTTACGTCCCCGCGACCACGCTCGCCCGCTACTAATGCTGTAACTGCGATTTTGTAATAAAGAAAGGTTTTTTCCTATTTTTAAAGTAAATATTGAATAATTTAAGGACTGGTTAGAAAGAGTCATCTCCGGATGCCATTTGTATTATTTTCATTTTTCAAAGAACAAAATAGAGCTGAAAGTGGTTATGTGACGCACCTGCCCACGGCCGTACCGCTGAGCCGTGGAACCGCGAGCCGGAGAGCGCGCCTCTCGTCCGGCTGGCTCGTGAGATGCTTTTTCCCTCTGTTCACGTTACCGCCAAGGATGGGCTCTGTGACGATAGGCAGATGGCAGATTTCAGTGACGTGCTTTTGCTAGCATGGATTACCCATTTCCAAAAAAGAAAGGACAAGGTACTCTGCATCTGTGTGAACGTAGTTTAAAAATTGTTTATTTTAATCAGCATCAAGCTTACTGGTTAGTGTTTATATCTACTTTTTCTTTTCCTAGGAAAACTAAAAGACATCAGGATAAATAATATATAAAGCTGGGTGTGACAGCACATGCCTGTAATCGCAGCACTTGGGAGGCTGAGACAGGAGGATCGCCAGTTCAAGGCCAGCCTGAGCTACATAGCAAGTTTCAGGCAGGCCTAGACTATTTACTGAGACTGTGTTTAAAAGAAAAGTATATAAATTCGTGTTCGTAAATGTTTATTCATTATGAAGTAGGAATAATTTATGAAGACCTACTTTTGTTAAAATAATGTTGCAAATTTAGTGAATGTCAGTCACATTCTGGGATGATAGCTTTATAGGTTTAGAAGCATACTACCAGTAAATTGACTGTTAGCAATTTCCTCTCTTAGCCAAAAAAATTTTCCCCAGTGTAACTTTGTCAGTTTATTACAAAAATCAAAGGGATGATGGTAAGAGGAAGCATTCCACAATTCAGCAACTTTGTCTGTCTTGCCTGGCGAGTAGCACCTGGCTTCATTCTGCTCCGAACTAAGTGACAATTTAAGCCCTGATAATTTGATAATACTTTCCTTTGCAGCCGCTTTTGAAGTGGGGAAGCATCATGACTGGCTTTTACGTAGGCTAACAAATTAGCGATGGGTCTAGAACTGAATATTTCCGGGGAACGTGAGAGTCTCTGTTTGCCTGTCACCCCATATTTTACTTACAGTCTTTCTCAGAATACATAGTTTTATATTTATGGAGTTTTGTCATTTGGGACCTGATTTTTTGCCTCTTTACTTTACAGTAAAAGACAATTATAGTAATTAGAAGAGAAGCAGAACTAAATGAAAAAACTGCAGATAATCTGTGAAGCTCTTTATCACAGATAAACCCTTTAAAGAAAGCAGTCTCAGTTATTTGAAATGCCTCAGCTGGCTGCTGTCTGAGATAAATGTAAGAGCTTCGTGTCTGGGCTGAGAGCCGAGTACAGTGTTTTCATACAAAGACTTAGGGCAAAAATAACCTAAAAGGCTTTAAGGCTGCTCTGCTGGTGTCTAAAGAGCACTTACATAAGTGAATGAGGGTAAAATGTGCTGGAGAATAGTGAAGTAGTTGTGCCTCACGTTAAGCATTGTTTTTTTTTGTGGTTTTTTTTTTTTTTTTGCAGTACTGGGGATCGAACTCAGGACCCTGCGCTTGCTAGGCAAGCGCTTATTCCACTGAGCTATATCCCCAGCCCTAGCATTGTTGTTTTATGGCAGATGGGCTGTGTAATAGCTCTTGGAATCTGTGTCATCCTCAGATCTCTGCAGAAATGTCACAGAACCGGCAGTAGTGCAGGTTAACGTTTGGCCATCTCTGAAGCGGCGTGATCTGGAGGTGTGACACTTAGCGACATGTGGGGCCTGGGTGCTGATTAGCACTTCCACACAGTGCATGTGAGCAGCACTGCAGCGCATGAAACATAAGCCTCACTGCCTGGCTTTGATGCAGCAGGCCGGTTAAAGGATCATTAATCAACTGTACATAGAGACTGTGATTTCGCCTGGCTGCTAAGTTCATGTCACTAATGCAATCCAAATGATAGAACATTTTCTCCCTCTCTGGTTTTGATACTTAAACAAAGGGGATGATTGCTCTTGGTAGAAACATGTCGTATTCTGAAGTTAGGTTGTTGGATTTTTGTGCTAGTGAATTATATTAAAACTTTTTCTAATTTTAAAGGTAATACATGTTCGGTGTAAAAATTTTGGAAAATTAGTCAAGTGTTTTTAAAACGAACAATTGCGGCTATAATTTTTATAGACATGTTTCTATTTGTGCATTTTTCCTACCAGTATAGACAGTTTCTTCTCAATTTTTTTGTTTTGTTTTTTGAGCCAGGATCTTGCTGTGTAATTCAGGTTGGTCTTGAACTCACTATATAGCCCAGGCTGGCCTTGAGCTCATGGCAATCCCCTTGTCTCAGGCATGCACCACTACACTGTTTGCTCATATATTTTTTAAATAATAATTGTTGTGATAAAATCTCTTAAGGTTATATCATAATTGATTTCCATTCCCCCCATTTCAGATTTCATACTGCCTTAGAAGTGAGAAGATCTCCGTAGGCAATTGCTTGGTCTCTACTTGTATTCTTTGCTTAATATAAATCCCTCAAATTGGATGACTGTATCTGTATATCATTGAGACAGGGCCAAGGCTAGGGTGAAGGAAAGATTTGCTGCTACCACTGGCACCAAACTGAAGAGAATGGCAAAAAACAAACTCTGTCACTGAAATAAATAATTTTTGTTTGTTTATTTATTTTTGGTACTGGGAATTGAACTCAGGACCTTGCAGTTGCCAGGCAGGCACTTATGTCACTGAGCTATTTTCCCGACCCTGTTGGTTTATAAGACAAGGTCTCACTGTGTATTCTAGGCTGGCCTTGAACTCACCTCAGCCTCCTGATTGCTGGGATTACAGGTACATGCCACCATGCAAGGCTGAAATAAAGTAACATTCCTAAAAATTAAAATTAATGCGTAAAACTCCAGTCCACAGTGAGCCATAGATAATATTGACTAGTTGTGAAACAGGTTTCCAGTTTAGAAATGTGTTTGTTTACTTTAAGACGGAGTGTGGTTTGGTGGTAGAATCATGGGTTCCACCCCGTGCACATGAAGGATTAGAAATGTATCTAGACTCTTCTAAAGTAAGTCTTAAGACTTTTAAAAATTCTTTGTCATTCTTCAGATAAGGAACTAATATAAATAGAATTCCATTCTTAAACTTTTTCTTGTTATAAGAAGTTTTTTTTTTTTAATGCACTTAGTAGGTACCTACTTATAAACATAAGGAAATAGTATTTTATCAGTTATATAGAACAGGGGCCAGTAAACTTTGTGCACAGAGCTAGATATTTTTGGCCTTTTAAATTTTGGACTGTGGAATCCATTGCCACTGCTTAGTTTTGGCATTGTAAAGCAAAAGCGCCATACAGAAAATGTAAATGGCAAGCGTGCTGGTATTCTAATAGAATGTTAGTTATAGAAATATATGAAATTTAAATTTTTTGTAACTGTCATGTCACAAAATATTCTTTTGATTTTCTTTAAACTATGTAAAAATGTAAAATCAATTCTTAGCGGTTAGGTTCCATAAAAACAGATGGCAGGTTGGATTTAGCCCATGAGCTATGTAGTTTGCTATCCCAGCAAAGAATATTAGCTTTCTGTATAATTTTAATTTAGCTTTAAAGTAATGCAAATGCCATATGTAGTCAGTAGAAAACATACTTTGAATTTGAATGTTGTTTTTTCCCTGGACTAGCAGTGTGCAGTACAGTAAGCTAGGGAGCCCAGGCAGTGTGGGTGAGTGCCAGGTCCCAGCGAGCCTGAAGGTGAACAGCTGCTGCTCTGCAGTGTGCAGTGCTGGGTAGGCGAGGGCCACAGAATGTATAGTTGACGTACAGTATTTTCAGCTGAGGATGAGTTTACTGAATATAAACTCATTGTAAATCAAGAAGCGTAAATATATAAAGCAATTTTCTTAAATTATCATAGTATATTCCTTTTTTATGTAAGTAGTAAGGATGGTTTTATAAACTTGAAGATGAAAATCGGTCTTTAAAAATATCTTCTGCAAAGACAGTTTGAAAGTATCTTAAATACTTCCATCTTTTTTTGCTTACCTGTTTAATTCTAAGAATTGTAAAGAAAATAACTTATGAGAAAACTCTTAATGAAAGACTTCAGAAATTTCTCTATTCAACTTTTTCTTGTCCACAGGTGGAGACATTCTGCCCCTTGACACACTCTTAGAATGGTGGAGAGAAAAGTGTGGTTCCTTCTGTTCTCGGCTTATCATCATCTTAGACACGGAGAATTCGACCCCATGGGTCAAGGAAGTGAGAAAGGTGAACGACCAGTATATTGCAGTGCAAGGAGCAGAGATGGCAAAGACAGTAGACGTTGAGGAAGCTGACCCACCACAGCTGGGCGACTTCACAAAGGACTGGGTGGAATATAACTGCAACCCTGCTAATAACGTCTGCTGGACCGCGAAGGGGCGCACCGTGAAGGCCGCGTACGGCGTGTCCAAACGCTGGAGTGACTACACGCTGCACCTACCGACGGGCAGCGACGTGGCCAAGCACTGGATGCTGCACTTCCCTCGCATTACATATCCCCTCGTGCACTTGGCTAATTGGTTATGTGGTCTGAACCTTTTCTGGATCTGCAAGACGTGTTTTAGGTGCTTGAAAAGATTAAAAATGAGTTGGTTTCTTCCTACTGTGCTGGACACAGGGCAGGGTTTTAAACTTGTCAAGTCTTAATTTGGACCCCAGAGCTGGATGTTACTGAGAGTTCATATTACCAGTTATCACTAACTTGCCATGGATTTGTATGCTGTATTTTTATTTGTGGAAAATGTATTGCTACTACTGTAGCTGTTCCCACTTTGTCTTTTCTCAAGTAATGGAATTTGGGGTGTTGGGAATAAGCATTATTTTATATTAAAAGTACACAGGAAGTCATACATGCTAACTGTGTAAATGCATAAGAGATGTTAAAAATAACTGCACTTTTGGGAATGTTTCCATTTGCCTCTAACTAGAAAACAGTCATCTGTGCCCCCCCACAGCCAGTGAAGAATGACTAATGCCTTGTTTCCTACGTGTACATTAGAGATTGCAGGTCTGACAGGTTGGTTTACTATTTCAAAACTACCAATTTACTATTAGATTTCTTTTTTGTGAACAGTTAGGTTTGAGTCCAAGGCCATTTGAGGAACTATAAACAGTTCTTAGAAAAGGAAGAGGTCTACCCAAAATGAATGCAGAACTTGCTTGTACTTAATCACACTTCGATACTTTGGTTGTCAACTGTTGCCAGTGTAGCAGAGAAGCTCAGATTCCCCTTTGGATCACAGCATTCTTCACACAGACACCCATACACAGACGGAGCCAAGCCGCTGCTCCCGCGTGCGCACTGAGGGCTCTGACAGCGCTCCTGATTTTAAGCGTCTTTCTCAGGGTAACGGTGTTCTCTTAATGAACAGTGTTTCAAGCTACACATTTCTTGCAAATTCTTCCCTTTCAAAAAGTGGAAATTTAGCATTTTCCCATTGCCCAGTTCGGTCTGTTTAAGTACTCAGAAAATACTTTCATCTCTGTGGTGTTAATACTTTGCTATGAAAGTTATTTTTTAAATTTCCATTTGTGGTAACATTTTTTTCTACTGAAGGTAAAAGGATAGAACACAGGTCATCTTTCTTTGTAGGCATGCATTATGGAAAAGCATTCAGGTTTGCAATTTTAGGTAAGCATAAGAATGTGGTTGTAATGTTTAAAAGCTAATGTTTTATCTGAGTAAAGCAGGCAGTGATCAGGCTGTCTCCCAAGAGGTAATTTATTTCATATTCCCTGCCAGTGATCCTTGCATTCTAAATTTTCATCTTTGAGAAATATCAAGAGGGGATAAAATTGTGAGAGAATCTAATCTTTGTTTCTTAAATAGTGACTTTTTACTATTGAAGCCATTTTTCCCAATGCACAGAGAAAAAACAGTGCCTCTACCATTTTCTACTGGTGAAAAATTGAAGATTAGTTCGGAGGAAGTCACTTCCTGTTGGGGAACTTGTATACCATGATCTATGCAGCACTGTTACAGTCTGATTGTTTCTATGTTTCAAATATGATTTTCTTAAAGACTTTGAATAAAATTTTGTTAAAAAGTAATTTTTCATTTAATGTGCAGTGAATAGTTACTGAATGTTTTAGTATATTGAAAGTAACAATTATAAAAGATGGCCATGTTTTAAAATTCATGTTTGGTGGCAGATTGTTGGGAAAGTTTCTGATATTAGGTTAAGTATTTATATTAGCATTGTCTAAACAAAATAGTATAATGTTTCATTATTATTCTTTTCAGCAATGTTATAAGAGCAAAGCCATGTGTTAGCAACATTAACTTACAGTGTCAAAAACGTTGATGTTCAGTAAAATCTCCTTGATTTCTCAACCAGTAGGCATTAAACTAGCTCTAAGTAGAGCATATGTCTTCGCTGTGAGAAAGACAAATAAATACAGAAGCGTATTCTGCATTCTTTCTAACGTAGTATTGTTAGTACTAAAAATTAATTAAAAGATAACAGTTTTATACTCCAAAGGTTAATTTTTAAAATATGTGTACTATCTGTAAAAAAAAAACAAAAACAAAAAACCAAAAAACAGGCCTTTGGGCTGAAAATGTGCTGGGCCGACTTACTTACTAAAAGTTACTGAATACACACTTCGATGGATTTTCCTTCCAAAAAAACTGTGACTCTTTAGGATGATAAAGTTGCCAATGTAAACCATTACTAATGTAGTGGATAGCATAGAGAATTTTATTAAAAGAACAAAGTAGTACTTGGGCCTAAAAATTTTTTTAAATCTTAACAATGAGGCTAATTTGCTTATGATTGTCATTTTGTGTGACATGTATTTATGAAGCAGTTACTTAAAACGAATTGTTTTAGGAGCACTTTACCATCCTACTAAAAAGAAACTACATGGAGATATTTTTCAATGTAATTCATGTTAGTATTTGTTTCCTTATATGATACTTTGCTAAAGTCACAAAAACACTGTGCCACAAGTTCATCTTTTTAAAAGGTGTGCGTCGCTGGGTGCTACTCATTTATCAAGTACTCCCTCCAAGTAGCTCTTAGTTGTGTTATCCTCTCACTCAAAAATTTCTGCTATGGTTTGGTCTAAGTTCTTTAGGAATGCTGGATTTATCTTTCCACAGAATACTATCCTGCTCTTAAATTTAAAATTCTGTAGAAGAGACCTTTCTTAAGAATTTTTTTAAATCAGTGTTTTAATAAGCTCCACACTTTAATGAAAATGCTTTTACATATAAGGCAGTCTTTAGAACCTATTTTTTTAACTTCTGGCTTATACAGATTTGCTGTTGAGGGTACTTCTTTTTCATATACTGTGTGTTCTTTCACATTTAGTGCCTAATACACTTCAAGTAATGTTCTTTATTACGTTTCTACAGGTGATGTGGTAGCTAATATTATGTATGTGGGAAGAAAATGTGAAACTGTGATTGTTTGAGAGTAACTGCTCAGAAGAATTGGGCCTATCAGTGCTTGTGCGTATCTGTTAGAAACTACCAGATGACTGTCTCTTGTCAGGAGAGGCTCACACCGTTTGGTCTTTCTGCACATGGTGACCCAGAAGAGTGCCGCGCACATAGAAGAAGGTGTTCAATAAACACCTTTGACCAAGTAAATGAAGTAAGAATCCTGAGAAATGGGAATTGCTTGATGGCAAGTTACTACATTTTCTTTATAACATTATTTAAATGGATATTATTTCAAGAGTATCACTAAACAAGGAAAGGGAAAACATATGTCATATTTGAAGCTAAGCGTAATAAGTGTCAAGATTACATGAGGAAAAGTTGTGTTGCACCGATTTACATGAAAACCTAGCTAACGTCACCAAAAAAAGAGAAAATGCTTGTGGTTAGAATCCCGGTCCCTCATGCTTCCAGTGTGATTTAGTCTCATTCTGTTTAGGAAAGGTTTGCAAGGAAGTAGATTTAATACAGGACACAATTTATAGGATTATTTTATAATACTGACCCGAAAGGTCAAATGCAGAAGAATGCAAGAGGTCAGTCCATGCACAAGAGACCCAAAGAATCCAGCTGAGGGCCTGGATTCCACGGCAGTGTGTGGCGAGTCCAACTGGAGGCCCCGAGCGCACAGCAATGTGTCACGCGAGTCTGTGTCACATATCTGCACTGGGAAGGCCCAGAGGTCAGTGTTGGAAGCTAGAAAGTCCATGCTAGCAGGATAAAGGCTCCGCCCCAGCAGGCTGAGGGGTCTGCACTGGAGCCAGGAAGTGACGCTGAAGCTAATGCCAGAACTCTCCTGAGGACAACCACAGCCATCCTCAGCGACAGCGAGGGCCCGAGCTTCTTTGATGATGAGTACAGCTGAGTTTGTATCACGAAAACCAGCGCGACACACTTCTCCAGGAGGATGAACAGCATGCCATCTTCCCCTCCAGTTCTTCTGTGCTGTTGGCAACAGCCCTCAGGTGCCCAGGCCTTCCACCCCCAGCACTGTGCTGATTGAGTTCAGCTGGGTGTTACAAGTTAACCATTAGTTAATCCACCACAGTTTCCCATTATTACATGTAGTCAGATTTGAGATTTACCACAAGGGAACATACTAAATTATAAACTAAAATATTGTAAAGTCTGAACAATAGGATCATTCACATAACAGGTTAAGGCCAAGCTACGGAAGCTCTGTAGTATCCTGTCTTCAGAGTACTTTCTCTGTGTTCTCTAGTTGGGGGACAGAAAGCTCTCAGCAGTGAATTATTTGAGGACTATTGAGTCAATAAAGCCATCTGTGTTTATGTTTAATAGGAAATACCATTATTACACCAAACCAGATTCACAATTGGAAATTTTGGGCTAAACAGCAATAAGGGTTTTTTTTTTTATTAATACCTAATACATTAACCATTTTGATCAAGTCACATTGACCAAATATTTTGTGTGATGACCTCACAGTACAAGTTTGAACTTAAAACTATGAAAACTTAGACTAGGTGGATAATTTTAGTTGATTTTATTGAGGACTCCTGTCCTAAAGTTAAACTCCTGTCGCAAGTTAAAGATTTTTAGCCGTGTACCAGAGATAAGTGAGGTGTAGGGCATCTCTTTAGACCAGCAATCTATACTCCATGTTGAGTAACTATTTTATATTAAAATAGCTACCAATATATTGAGCAAATGTTGCACGGACTGTAAATATGAACTACTAGAATACTTCAAAGCAATTTTAATTTGTTTTATCATCCTTGCCACAGAACACTGAAGGATCTTCAGACGATGTTGAATTTAATTACACTCCATACAGGACATTTTTCTTAAATCTGTTGTCGTATGGGTTAGAATGCAGACAGCACAATGAATTTTCACTAAGTATTTTGTTATGTACATATATGTATATACATATTAAATTTCAAATGCATGCCTAGCTTCTTCAGAATCCTTATAGTTTTGAGAAATTAGTATTGGTAAGGAAAACGGTAGGAATTCTCATTTGTGATTCATATCCATGTGCACTGATGGCCTTCTCTCCTACCTCACTGGAAGAGGTACTCTTGCTGCAGCCACTATGGCTGGATTTCTTTGCATTTCTTTCTTCCTTTCCACATAAAACAACTTCATCTGTAATAACAATAAAAATGATCATGGCTATAATCTACTGAGTGTTCACTGTGTTCTAGGAACTGTGCTAAACACTTTCACATGCATGATTTCACTGAATCTTCACAGCCACATTACATGGCAAATACTTTTTTTTTATAAATGAGGAAACATGCCGTGAACTTAGATACCTTTTCCAAAATGGCACAGCTATGTCGGGAAATGGTGTGTGTAGCCAGTTTGAGACCCGAGTCAGGCCTCCACACCAGCCCTGGCTCCAATCTCTTTTAACCACTACCTTAAAATCCTATCAAGTGTGTATCTCCAGTGCCTCTTCCGACACTTCTCTTGCAGTGTGGAATGCACATTCTCAAGGCTTTGGGGTAGCGAAGCCCGCCTCCAGTCCTCCAGCAGCCCACGTGCAGGCAGATGCGCGTGAATCCAGATCGAGTGCTCTGCACCCGCTCTCGCATTTTCCAGCTTCTAACACACGTCCTGTAAAGGGCAATGTGGGCTTTACCCATACCTCTCCCAGCCGCATTCTTACTCAACAAAGACCTCCATATTATCAAAGAAATAGTTTAATGGATCCGCAGAGCGTTTATTCTTGATGCCTCTCTCTATTTTCTCCACCTTTAGCTTCTAGAATGGAATTCTTCATATCCCTGCTGCTTCTGTGTTCACACCTTGCTGTGCTGGTTTGTTTTGCAAACCATCTTTTCCTAACTCCCTGTCTGCCCGTCCTGTTACCTATTTTCAGTGACCTTAGCCACACTTGGGATCTCAGCTATTCTCAAATCTGCTTATTCTCAAATATCTGTCTCGGCCTAGATGTCTGTGGCACTTGAGGCACATGTACACAGTCACGTACTGAACATTTAACTTTATAGACTCGTCGAACTCAGTCCAAATCAGAACCCTAATTTACCCTCTAAATTGCTTTCTTTCCTCCATTCGTGTAAGTATGAATGGTAGCTGGTTACCCAAACCAAAACGTGAGTGTAACACTTGACTTTCCTCGTACATCTAATTAGTCTCTAGGTCCTGCCAATTCCTGTCATCCCTTATTTCACTTTGACTGTTTTTGCCTTACAAAAATCCTTCACTGTTTTTCCATTGCTTTTCATCTATTTTCCTCATCTTTCAAGTCCTATTTTCTTCGGTGTAACCAAGGTTTTGCCGAAATGATCTCTACTTGTGTTAGCATATGAGGCCCCCGTTTGTGATCTGGGAACTGTCAGCCTCCAGCCACCTGCCTCTCAGCCACCCTCTCTCCTATCGTTTAGAACTATTTGTAAATAGCATAAAATGTGATTTTAAGAAATGGTTCTACTTGGATTAAAAACATGCTGGTCTCAAAATATGTTAATCAGAGTTGAAGCAGCGTATTAGTCATCATGGCGTGTGGGTAAGTGGTGCTGGTGGTATATAACGAAGGAGAAGGGTTTCCCTGTGTTATGTATGAGTCAGGCTTTCATCCAAGAGAGAAGCTTAGTATAAACATGGACAGTGGTCAGCATCGACTTGAATGAACTGGCTTTTTGACAGTATGTTGCAGATTAAAGGGTCAGGGCAGGTGAAAAGGAACACTGTGGATCTGGTGGGGAATTTGGTCTAGAGTGCTGGGTCAGGGCTAGGCTCAGTGATATAATACCACTAAGTCACTCTACAATCCGCAGGCAGGAACTGACTGCCTGAGCTTTTCTAAACAGGATAATCTATTATCCAGATGGAGCTGCAAACAGGGTAGGAAATGTGAACTCCAGTGGCGAAGTCAGAGGCCTCCTGCAAACCATTCACCATCTTGGTGATTTTCTTTTCTCTGATGTGTCATTGTTCGAGGGGGAATTGCACTGAGCAATTCCCACAGGCCTTCTGTCCTTAGAGAGGGGTTTACCTGTTCTAAAGACTAAGGGCTGTGATCGTTACCACGCAGGATTCTTCCCACTCTGTGCTACCCAGTACCTGGATCCCATGGCCAGGTACTTATGCACTTAAAATCATCAAGAGTTACACTGGAGAGATCATCCCCTGCTTCCACTCCTGAACCTTTTAAGAAATGTCATCGGCGGCTGGGTAATTGCACTGAAAGGCCAGAAGCGTCCCAACTTCACAGACATGGGACCCACGTACCCCTATCATAACTTGCAAGTGCAGTCTGCCTGCTCCCAACACTGGACCTGAAGCTCAGTTTTTCCAGGAGGCTCAAGGATTCTTTAAGAGAGAGAACTTTCTGTACCTCTTGTCTGATGACCTCAGATGGGAAATGCTTTTGTGTTCTGCTGTTTCAAGAATTTAATATAAAAAACCTAAATCTTGTCAGTGGAAATGCATAGTGGGGCCCAAGGCGTGCAGATCAGAGGCAGATTTCTTAACTTTGAAAGTGTGAGAGCTTTGGTTTGGTCCAGAGGAAAGTTAACATTTCAGCTCTGGGAAATATGAGCTACAACCCCAGTCTTGGAAAATCAAGCTTTTCAGTCCTCAGAAGCAGTCAAGGCGTGAGGATCTGGCACTGTAGCGTGCAGAGATTTATACTTAGTTTTAGAAGTGGCAGCTGGAGGTGGGGGTCTGCTCGAGCTGTGGATGGCTATAGAGTGAGAATTGTGTCCCACCTGGAATTGGTAACAAACTGAAGGTAAAGCTCAGCCTGGAACCCTAAAATACACCGGGACGTCTGGTCAGGCCAGTTTCAGGCTCAGAGGCAAACTACTTCAGGAAACTAGAGAGTTTGGACATGGTGCCTTTGCTCTCATGCTCAGTGGGAAGAGTCTGACGTTGGGATATGGTGTCCTGGAAACTTAGCTGGTGACTGCGCTGGGTGAACAGAGGCAGCAAGGAGCTCTGACGGGGCTCTTCGTGAGCCACAGTAGAAATGCAAAGGAGACAAAGACAGTTGTAATTTTAAAATTCTACTGAAAATAAAATGAAATCAAATTAAATAAATTAAAAAGCCAGCCCGCAGCTTCAGCACATAAACCTTCCTTTTGGGGGAATCTCACTAAAAAAAAGCAAGAGTTTTAAGGATAGAATAAGCCTATCGACTGGGCCCTGGACCTGTGCTTTCCACCCATAAACTGCCCTTCCTTGTACAGACCTCTGTCCTCAAGGGAGCAGCAATGTTTGTGGGCCTGAAGAAGGTGATGCAGAGAAGTAAGGGGAGAAAAGCTAAGGACGCGTCTATAAAGTCCCTCAATTAAACTAGTATAATCCTTATGAATAATCGGGGCATGTGAGGTACAATCCTACTATAGCTTTATTTACATTTACTTGATATCTAATTCTTCCTTGTAGGTTGGGTGAAATTTGAAGCTAGTTCATCGTTTTCCGGGGTGTGTTCTCAGGATACTCTCCATCTAGTAATGAGGAAGAACACTTCCACGGACTAGTCAGGTTCTGCCTTCATCGTTTGTAGTTGCTCCTTTGTCCTCTAGCTAGGGAAGGTAATCATTACAGCGTCTTTCTCTCTTCTTCCTCTCTCAAGTAAAGCCTACTGAGGTCTGTTTTCTGTTCTGAGTGTAGAAGTTGGTAGGAGGCTTCATAACCAGGACCTCCGTGGTCATCAGCCTGGCTGGCTGTTTACCATGTTCTTTTAAGCCACAGCTAACCCTTTCCCACCCTGCCCTGGGCATGCGTGCAGATCTGCAGTGACTTCACATTTCTCAGTATCTGGCCAGTCTTCTCTGGTTCCTCAAATTTCTCAAGCAAGAATCAGCACCAGTTTACTGTGCCTGCCAATTACACAATCATGCCCTACTTCCTGTGAGGGTTCCACCTGAAATCCTTTCCACTGGGATTTTAGGTGAGAGAGAGGCAGGTATTGCATTTCCCCTGTTTTTAATCTCTAACGAACTTGTATGTCTGCTAGCGGGTGGGAGAATCAGAAGTCACACTGCTTTTCTGTCTTCTCACTCTGTTAGGCTTACCTTGCTCCTTTTCTCTGCTTTTCTTTTTTGGTGAGGTTTTTTCTGCTTTCTCATCCCTTTTACCAGCAACAGCAAGCTTCACCTACAATGGGAAAGGATTCCTCTCCCAACTGCAACAGAAATAGAAAATATAACATCAATCAAAAATGTAGTGAAAGAATAAATCTGAAACGTATAATAGAAATTGTGAAAGGGAAAGAAACTGCTCAAAAGGAAAGAACAACTGAGATGAGGGAACACAAAAGAAGAACAGGAAATATTTTATGTATATATAAACAAGATAGCTAAGATAATTGCACTACTAATTTTTATTGGCTTACTGAAAGGACCAGTTAATGTTGAACTGTTTGATCAATCTTGCATGCCTGTATCTGGTTATCTGAGTAACCAATTTGAACATAATGATATGTAATACAGCAACCATTGTTAATTTTCTATCACCTTATTTGAAATTCTGTATTTTTATTTTTATGTTGTTTTATGTCTGTGTTTGTTAATTTGTTTTTGTTCTTTTCTCTTTAAAATAAAAAATTGGGGGGATGTAAAAAGAAAAATATTACTGGATTGAAATATATAGTTAGAAAACTAAATACAGAGACCCCATATTTCTGTGGGGTATAATTAAATATTATAAATACCTCAATTCCTTATAGAGTAGTAAAATAAATTTAATAAAAGCTTAAGTATAGCCTAACTATAGTCATTTATGATTTGTATGTTTTCAGTTTTTTATTTTTCTAATTTTGACTATAGATGTGTTTAAATCTTTTGTACCTTTAAAATAATTTTAAGTACATTAAGGGAATCAAATCAGACTGAAACATTCATAATGACATGCTACAGTCTTATCTTAACATTGCCCCCAGTACTGTTACCAAGAGGAAGTTGATGTTCATTCTAGTAATGGACCCTATGTCTGAAACTAACGTGCTACTTTATAACCTCAGCATTTTATTTATCAGTTTTAGCTATTACAAGAGAGGAAAGCTTACTTCATTACACAACTTCCATTCCTCATTTGTTCAAAGGCTTTACCGAATTTTGCTGCCTCGCTTGCTTCCCTTATCTTTGTAGAGTACTGAAACTCGAATTCTCATTCCCCCACTAGGAGCGTCATACCTGGCGTCCGAGCCTTTCGCGGTGGAGGTGTTGTGCCATTTCTTCATCTGTCCCCGCCCCCGCCCCCACGCCGCCTTCGGCTTGGCTTGTGACTTCCATCTCTGCAAACTAACTATAGTTTATCTCTGCTAAATGTAAGCGTTGATTTTAAGGGCAAATAATGACATAGTGACACTGTTATCATTTAACAATATTCATCCCAGGACCAAAGAGGCGGCGACTATTTTATCCAGTTTTGTGTGATTCCCCCACAAGTTCTAGTCGTCTCCCTCCCCCGCAACGCCGGAAACCCTCCCAGGTTTTCTTACATTCCCCTGGTTTAGGTCTAAAATGCCCTCCCAGTCGCGTGTATTCTGAGGGGGTTTTGCAAGGTGATGACGGGCTGTACTCAGTGAACTGACACACTGCTGGGCTCACAGCTAACTAAATGCTCCTTTAGGAGGCAGCCTGGTTAGAGGCGCGATGCTGCGGGCAAGGCGCACAAAGGTGTATCTTCCTTTCATTTATTCTGATACTTACAATTAGATGTTCCTGCCTCGCTGAGGAATACAGTAAGAGCTTCACATTGGCTAGAATAAAGGCTTCAAGTTGCCAGACTTCGCCAGAATCCATGGTTGCGTGTGAATGTCTCTGCAGTGACTGTAGCCCTCCCTCAAGTTTTTATCTGTCCCATGCAAATGGTTCCCTCGCTTGTTGAACAGAAACCCTTTGAAATCTAACGGGCATGCTCCACTATTTAACCTTGGGACAGCGCTTGCCTACTTTGTGGTTAATCATATTTACTATGATAGATTGAGAAAATCCTTTCTCAGGCCCAGCAGGCTTTGGATAGTCAAAGAATGGGTTCATTTAAATAATTTAATTGATTTCCTTGCATCCTCAGCAGCCACTGACCTTTCCTTTTTTACTTCACATATATGGAAATGGAAAACTAAAGAAGACAGTAAACGTCATATTTATTTTTAGTTATTCATAACAGAGGTAGAAAATAAGGAAATCAATGTTCTCTTATTTTGAAAGTTTAGAAATTGTTGTTTTGTTTGAATACAGTCAGTAGGGAATTGTGTGGTTATTACTAGTGAGCTTTGTATTTTGCACAGAACATGTTTATAATGAGGAATGAGTTTATACACTTAGCCATAATGTGAAAAGGAATAATGAATTTGATAACAATAAAAATGTTTAAATCTCCATCTCAGCATATCACAGTGCAATTGAAGAAAAGGCAAAGAAAAATCTAAAGTAACTCAGTCTTTTTTTAAAAAAAATGGAAGATAATTTTGGAGACAAAATACATGTTGACAGCTCTGGCTTATCAGCAACAGAAGAATCGTGATACAATAGAATTAAATAATTAACATCCTGTAACAAAATAGAGACCACATAGAATCCTACGGCCAGCAAAAATAATCTTCAGAAATAAAATCACTGTCAGTCAAAAGCTGAGAGAGGTGATACTGGTAATCCTTCAGGAAGGAAAGAAATATGTTCTTTGGGCAGATACTACTTTAAAAGTTATCTGGGCAGTCAGAATATAATACCAAAAAAGCCATAAATAAGGGGATTATCCCACTCTCCTACCTTCCCTTCAACCCCTCCCCCCTATTTATTTACAAAAATTTTGCTCTCATTTTTCCCCTTTTTTTAAAAAATCAAATTATACAATGTACAGAATGTACAAATTCCCTATAGTGAATATGATCATTTTGTACACTTAAAATGTACCAATAAACTTAATTAATAAAAAGATAAGTGAGTTAGTCCAAATGGAACACTTAAGAAAAAAATAAGGTTTTGGCATTTAAAATACATAGAGCATTAAAATAACATATACAATAGCATATTAGTTATATTTTCCTGGGCTAAGTTTCAAATAATAGCTAATTTGTTGTTTCTAGACTCAAAAATTGCATAGCTTTCAGAGAAATAAGGGAATACAGAAAACCAGCTACTTCCCAAGAAGCCAAGCAAAGAAAGACAACCACAGCACTGAGCAGGCAGGATAAATCGGAAGCAGAAGAAGAAGATAAATTTAAATCCATACTTACAGCGGACAGCACAGGGTGTGCGAAAGAAAGAGTGTAATGGATTTTGTCAGTCTGATTTGTTTTGCCTGAACAGATCCTCTTTAGAAAGTTCGCAGGAATAGGAGTTTCACATTTGCTCCTGCTTGGGTACTTCAAGCAACAAGAACACCAGGAAGACACCCTGCAACCACTATGTCTCCTAGTCCTTGTGAAGAGCATTCAAGGTAGAGTTTTATTTCTGGTTCACAGGTGACAGTTGCCTAACACTGCTCAGACAGTGAGTGACAAAGCAGGATTCAAACCAGGTCTATTTCACCTCACCACAGTACATGCCTGTGTAACAAGCATTTAGAAAATCTGGTTTAGTCACATTGTTCAAATGTATCCTAGGCCTTTGATTATCCTGAAGAAATGGGGCATTTTGGCAGAAACCTACCTTATTTTAAACAAGTAAAATTCTTGCAATTTCTTAAGATACAAAAATAGATCTTAAAAACAAATGTATTCAACCCACGTGCACAGCTGCGCGTAATCAAATCAAACAACCACAGAGGAGCTGTGGCAGCCATTTTTTCATGTGGAGTCCACACGGCACATGCATTTCAGGCGGTGCGTGGGGCTCCCTTTAATTCTGTTAAAAACATATATTCACTTCTTATTAAAAGTAGAGTTTCCACTTCTGAAATGATTTATAATGGAAGATACAGTGTAATTACATTACAAGACATTTTAATTTGTAAAATCATTTCCAGCTCAGATTTGTGCAAAATAAAATTTAATTTATGCTGAAACATAGCAAACCTGTTAATCAATTCTCATTTAATGAATTGCCAGGAAGAAGCTGGTGTTGGCTATGATTCTTCACCAGGCATGCTTGTCTTCTAGCCATATTGCTTTTTTTTTTTTTTTTTTTTTTTTTTTTTTTTTTTTTTTTTTTTTTTTTTTTTTTTTTTTTTTTTTTTTTTTTTTTTTTTTTTTTTTTTTTTTTTTTTTTTTTTTTTTTTTTTTTTTTTTTTTTTT
>PVLD010002562.1:44035-58014 GCA_004027595.1 Dinomys branickii | reverse complement strand
AATGAGAATTCTGCTGCCTAAACTATATTAAGAAACGATGACTTGGGTTGTTTTTCCTTCTGGCCATTTTTTTTTTTCCAGGTACATTCACTTATTTCCTACACTGGTGAGCAGTAGCTCATCTTTTACTGGTCTCTTAACTGTACTTTAATATCATATGATTTTCTTGTATGTTTGAGACAGGGTCTTGCTATGTAGTCCAGGATGGCCTTGAGCTCACTTTGTAGCCTAGGCTGGCCTTGAACTCACGAGGATCCTCCTGCCTCAGCCTCCAAAGTGCTAAGATTACAGGTGTGCACCACTGTGCCTGGCAATGTCATATGATACAATGCTGATGTGACCATCCTGAGTCCCTAGCCCATTCTAAGAGAGCAAGTTGGAGAAGGAAAAGACACATGGACAGCACATCAGTTTTTAAACTGCATTTCTAATCGAAAATCCTACACAAGAGATGAAAAGTTACCAGAAAACATGAACCACCTTATTGACTTTATGCCCGAGTTCTATCAGCAACTGATTTTTAATGCTTATGTTCATCATGTATGAGCCATTAGCATTCTTTATCTGCATTTTAAGTTAGGCTTCATAACATGGACTGGTTACATTGTGAGGCTCACACATCCTCTGTCCCAAGCATCTCAGAGAAGAGCTCACAGAGACACGGAAAGCAGATGAGCAGTGTTATTTTGTGATGCAAAGTAGTTATTATTAAATGTCAGGTGTGGCAGCTGTAATTGCCTCTATTTGAAGTGACATAAAAATTGCCCACATACTATGAAGTACGCTTTTGGAAGCGAGATAATACTACTCTATTGTATTATATTTCTCTCCTATCTTTCAGATCAGGTTCCCAGCAGCACACAGATAGGACGTCTGCATCACAGAACATTTATTACTGATGGAAACACAGATGTGAAAGTTGCTGTATGTCAGAGCAAAGCAGACTAAAGTGAGGCAAACACATTAGTTTTCTAAGTGGGTTCTAGAAATGACAGCTCTGAGCCAGGCGTGGTGGCACATGCCTGTGTGTAATCCCAGCACTTGGGAGGCTGAGGCAGGAGAATCATTGGGAGTTTGAGACCAGCCTGGGCTACAAACTGAGTTCAAGCCAGCTTGAACTGCATAGTGAGATCTTTTCTCAAAAAGACAAAAACAAAAAAAAGAAAAAAGAAAAAAAGGAAATGACAGTTCTGTAGATATGGTAAACAAAGTATTGAGATTTGTAGAGTTGTATGAAATAATTAACTCCTTTTTAATAGGAAGTCATTAAAAAACAAGTAGTAAAAACAAAACCAAGTACTATATAGAAAAAAGTTTTTAAACAGGGTTTTGTAAGCCTGCTTATAATTAGCAGAAGAAAATGGTTAAAGTTAACTCTGTTCTTACTAGTACTAAGTTTAAAAATAAATTGGCCAGTCTTGGAGATGCAGATCTAATCCTAGCTACACAGAAACCAGGTGCAGGTGTCTGGTAACTCTTATTAGAGAAGAAAGACCCAGTGAAAGTCCAATAATCCAAATAATGGTCAACCTGAGCAATTTAGTGGAACCCAGTCCCAAAATGAAACTAGAAAGGGCTGGGGAAATAGCTCTGTGTTAGAGTGCTTTCTTAGCATACACAGGGCCCTGGGTTCAACCCCCAGTAAATGAATGAATTGCCAGAAGCTGGATAAATTTGAAAGAGCATTTTGAATTTCCTGGAAGAAGGGAGTTAACATGTATCAAGGCGAACTCTGTAGTAAGTAACTGACACATGTTAAGCTCATCAAATCCTTCCAAAGATCCTATGAAGGAAGTACTATCATTAGCCCTATTTTAGGTATAAGAAAATGAAAAACAACTCACCCAGTATCATTAGGTAGACAAGGAAGACCACTGGGTGGTCGGCCAATGAAGTCAGACTGTATCCGTTATGCCAAGCTGTATCTCTTCAAGTAAGTGTTCGAATTAATGTAAAATCTTTTCTTTCATTAAAGGCATGGAAGACTTTTGAAGAATTCTGGTGCACGCAGGAGGCCTTAGAGTCTTTAAAACTGAGCAGACCATTATTTGATTAGTGAACTTTGCCTCGGTTCTTCCCTCCGTAGCAAGATTCACAAGGCACCGGGAGACTTCCAGCCGCATCTGAATTCTTCCTCCGCGCTCGGTGTGACCTCATTTAACCCCCACGGCAGTTCTGTGGAATGTATTTCATCATCTCCATTTATGTTAACGCAGGACATGGCGCTATAGCTTGGGTTTTAAATGTTCCCCAGAGACCTATGTATGAAAATTGGATGCCCAGCTTGGTGCTGTTGGGAGGTAGCCGACCCTTTATGAGGTGAGGCCAAGGGGGAGGTCCTTTGGTCACTGTGTGTCCTCGGAGGGGATTGTGAGAGCCTGACCTACACTTCTTTCTCTCTTTCCCTTTACAGCCATGAAATAAATGGTTTTTGCTCCACAGTACATGGTTGCTGTGATGTTATCCCTGTCCTCCTGCTAGAGGCCTAAAAGCCATGGGACTGTGTGATCACGGACTCCAATCTCCAAAACTATAGCCAAAATAAATTCACGATCTTTGTAAGTGAATTATCTCAGGTATGTGCCATGGTCACAGAAGTCTGCTTTACACAGGCTTCCATAAGATGAAGACAAGACTGCCACAAATACTAATTCTGAATGCAAAGGGTTTGATATCTTTTTGTATTGCTTTTATATTTGTTTATAAAACATTTTACCATAAAATTTTGAGACTTCAGATAGCAACAAAAAGTTGTTTTGATAGTTTGTCCTATCACAGAGTTTTTCTAGAATAGATCTAAGTTCATATAAGAGATGTATGGGATGATTAGGTTCATATAATATGGAAATCAAGTCAATTCATATACATTTTTAAACCAACAAGCTCTGAATTGAAAGAAATAGTATTACAAACCACAGAAGAATAGAAAAAGGCCTGGGTTGGTGACTTGTGGACCTAATCTTCTTAGCTATCTTTTTCTCTTTTTTAAATTAATTTTGTATTAGTATATGTTTTCAGCACACCTTGATTACACACACTGTGGGGAGGTGATCCGTACACACATTACATCTTATGCCTTTTTACTTCTCCTCCTTCCCTCCTTAGCTGTACTTTGAGAAAATTAGAAACAAAAACTTGTACCCGGAACTCTCTACCCAGAAAAGCCCCCCAGCCTAGGGCCCCTGCTGCCTAGCGCGGAGTCATGGCTGATCCATGAGCACTGGCCCTGCCTCAGTCTGTACTGTGCCTGTGCTAATGAAACACTGTCACCGTCTGCCTTCTACTGCCCTGTGGAGGGCCTTCCTTTTAGGCCATTACAATTCCCAGATATCTGTGCTTTTTTTTTTTCATGGTTATTAGAGTTTTAGTTATTATTTAAACTCATTCATATACAAAACAATAATCATAGATATAATCAGACAGAAAACAATCCTGAAGGGCAGCATCTTTCCTCGTACTGCAGTTCACAGTACCTCTGTGTTTACTTTTCTTCTCATTGAGCCTAAACCTGGGGAGGGTATCATAGTCACCTGGGAAAGGGGTTAAATGACTCATGTTCTCCCATTCTTCTGCATGATCATGATATGTTGAAAACTACCACTCTTGAAAAATGCAGCATAACTTACTTTTATCCAACTCCTCATGACTTTTAGAAAGAGTTTCAAGATACTTATACACTTGTAGACCAGTTCGTGTGAAGGGGTGAAGGGCCTGCTTAATGCCCTCATGGAACAAGTTTTCCCGGATGTTACCGTTTGGATCCACCATGTCCCTCAGAAGCCTTCTGTGTTCGGACACGGGACCTTTGGAAGCTGTTTAGTCCATGAGGGCACCATACTCACCAGTAGATTCACACACTCATGAGTTCAGGAGCTGAACTTGCTGTTAGCAGGGGGCCTTGCTTAGAGGTGGGTCCTGGGACAGGACGTGGAAGGGTGCATTCTTGACCCTTCCACTCCCTTCTCTCTCTGACAGACATATGAGTTCAGTGCAGTTTCTGCCTTGGAGTCAGCCCATCAGCTGAAAGGGTGAGTCGAAATAAGCCTCCCAGCTTTAAATTGTGGGTGTTGGATATTGTGTCACAGTGACAAGAACACAGTGATACTCGCTGTGAGTAAAATCTCTTGTTCTATGTTAAATGATGTCACATAACAATATGTATCATGTCACATTCTTGTAATTTAAATTTTCTTCCATGACCGGTGGACAAAGGAACTGGTGACATGACCTAAAGGAAAAAGGTGACCGACGATGACTCCTATTAATACGCCATAGATTACTCAGCAGTGTTATTGAAAGATTTTCAAAATAGATACTTTTCCTCTCTTTTAATATGAGGGGATCATAGACAGTGACTTTACTTTAAATGTGCACTTCATTGCTACTTAGATGTAGAATATCCCCCCAAGGCTCACGGATTCAGGGGTGGGGCTGTGGAACGTCCCTGGGTGATGAGGTGCAATGCCACACAGTGCGTTAACCCATCTGTCTTTATAGTTTAATGTGCCATTAGAAAGTGGGGCCTGGGAGGAGATTAAGGTCGCTGGGCTGTGAGCTGAGAGGTGCATCTCCCTCTCCAGTCTCTCCCTCTCTCTCTGCTCCCTGGCTGCCATAATGTGAGGCATTTTCCTCCCATTAGACCTTCCCACCATGAGTGAAATGTCATGAACGACAATAAACTGCTCCTCCTTTACATCATGGGTGTTGGGGCATTCTACTTCAGCAGTGAGAAAGTAACTATGACCAGTTTTGACACCAGAGAGGTGTGGTCATTGCTGTGACTATACCTGACCTCTGATTCAGAAGTCTTTGGAACTGGCTCACAGGAGGAATTTGGAAAAGTTTGGAGATGCCAGTTAGAGAAGCCCTTGTATGGTCTAAGCTGTATGTGATCAGAGAGTCTGGTCAGAGTTCAGAGACCCAGAATACTGATAGAAATCCAGGCAGTAAAGACCAGGCTCAGAAGGTTTTAGTTGGGAACAAGAACTGCATTGGTAATTGAATTTGAAACCATGCATGATGTTTGGGTAGAAATTTCATCAACATTTTGCCCATGTCTGAGACTTTGCAGGAGACTGAGATTAATGACAGCAGACTAATTAATCTGACAGAGGAAACTTCAAAGCATCCCAATGTTCAGGCTCTGTCATAGGTACTGCTGCAGGATGTTATCAGATTTACCATGGCAATCAGGAGTAAAAGACTCGTTTGAAAAGTTTTGCAAGAAAGAAAGGGTCTACAAAGCTGGGATAAAGACAGCATGGTTGTTGAACAGGTTAACATTAAAAAGGAGTCAAGTAATTTGAATCAGTAGAACAGAAATGATGACTTGAAGGCATCTGAGGATTTAGGAAGATCCCACCCTTTGTAGACTTTAGGGTGCAAAACTGTAGAACTTTCATTTGTGAAGCGATTCTGGGACAACCGCTCAAGAAGGGAGGCCTAGAGAATTGATTCTTCAAGATTTCTTTAACAGTGTTCAGCCATCCATGTGCTCAGAGGCCTCTGAAACCATGATCCAAGTGGGCCTGGCTACCACTTGAGCCAGTGGAAGACTGTGGCATCATCCATGTGGTGCTGGTTTTACAGGTGTGCAGGATGCAAGAATGACAGCATCATGGAGGCTTCCACCCAGATTGTAGAAGAATTCCTGCTGGGCCAGACAGTGTGCTCCTGAGAGGCAGTGCATGAAACTGAAAGAAAGCCCAAAGTGTGGTGAATATGCAAGCAAGTTGCAGAAATCCAGAATGTGGAATATCTTATTGCTAGATACATTACTACAAGACAGAATGGACTTTAAGGAGTATTCCTAGAGATAATATGGAGTATTTTATAATGATATTAATATATCATGAAAATAAATCAAGTTTAATTTTAATCAACTAACAGAAGAGCCTGACATCAGAATACAAACAGGGGCTGGGGATATAGCTCAGTGGAATAAGTGCCTGCCTGGCAAGCACAAGGTCCTGAGTTCAATCCCCAGTACCACCAAAAAAAAAAAAAAAAAAAAAAAAAACAGAATAAAAACGGACACACTTCAAAAGACGAATACAATTTAAAACCTAGAGAGACTTCAAGACTTCACTTTCAGTAGAACAAATAAAATCAAGTAGCTTTCAGAACTGAGCACTACCAATCATTTTTCCTAATAGGATCAAACCCAGGGGTGTTCTACCACAGAGCTACATTCTCAGCACTTTTATTTTATTTCCTTATTTTGAGACAGCATCTTGAGACAGCGAATTGCCCAGGCTGGGCTTAAATTTGCAATCTTTCTGTCTCTGACTCCCAAGTAGTTGGAATTTGCTAGTGATGAATTTAGGTGCATGCAAGGGCTCACATTCTACCCACAGAAAATACATATTCATTTCAAGTACACATGAACTGTTTTACAGGATAGGCTCTATGGCAAGCCATAGATATTCAGTGTGTATTCTGACCCCAGAAAATGTGGTTTCAAATTAATAGCAGAAATTCAAGAAATGTCCAGGTTAAATAACACACATGAATCTAATCTGTGGGACTAAGAAAAACTCAGCAAGGAAATTAAAGAACATAATTTTGGCCTGAATGAAAATAAAAGAGGGACATTTCAAAATGTATAGGATGCAGTTAATGTGCTAGTTCAAAAAGATAAGGCTTAAAAATCCAATATTTGAAAAATAAAGTGTTGAATTAGTAATTTTTTTTTTCCGGGACCGGGGATCAAACTCAGGGCCTTAGTGCTTAGCGGCAAGCACTTACCCCACTGAGCTGTACCTCCAGCCCAGAATTAGTAATCTAAGTTCTACCTTAATAGCAATAGAGGCAATTAAATGTAAGACAAGAGAGCAAAATAACTAGTCGATAAAAATTCTTGTCAACTTAGTTCAAGAGGTTAATGGTATCTTGATGCTAAAGACAAAGAGTTTACAAGAAAACCAAAACAACAGGTCAGTTTAAGATATAGATATGGAAATCCTGAAAGAGGTATTGGAACTTGAGTCCAGGAACGTACAGAAGGAAGGTTATATGGTAAGATCAAGCTCACATACCCCAGAAACAGGAGCTGGGCAGACAAATCGGTATCAGGGACTACGGTACAGCATAGTCACAGGCTGCATGCAGAAGCCAGCACTTACCTCAACAAACTGAAAAATCAGTGCATAAAAATTTAACACCAATTCATGATTAATGACTATGAAGCAACAAATGGAAATATACTTTCTCAGCCTTATAAAGGAAGCGGGAAAAATTGTATTGTTTCCCTTTTACCCTATGCTTGAAGGAAGGATTCCTGACCTAGGGTTCTGGAGATGACTGAGCACACCACACCCAACACTTGAAAGATGAGATGAACAGCAGTTTGCCAGGCACAAGGGGAGAGGACATCACATGCTATGTAGGTGCAAATGGGGCTTCACCTGGGAACAAAATGAGTACCTAGAGGCTGTGTGGTGTCAAGAGGTGAAGTAACCATGGAATCTGTAGGAGGATGTTCCACGCCCCGAATGCTACATGGAAATCTGCGGGAACTGTACCTGATCTGTCTGATAAGGAGAGTTCCGTGACTATGAGATCTTATGCACAGGAACAGAGTGGGAAGGGGAACATGCAGTTAGGTCCCTTGAAATCCTTCCAGTTTTATCAGATGGCAAGACAGCATGTACTTTTGCCTTAATTTTAGCCCTTTCCCCAAACAAGCAAAAGCCACAACCAAAATAATACTGGTGAAAGGCTGAATGCTTTGTCTCCGCAATGAGGAAAAAGGACAGAATGTCCACCTCTACCATGTCTGACATTGCACCAAAGGCTTAGCCGGCACAACAACCCAGAAGAGCAGATTGCACGAATCAGAAAGGAAGACATAAACTGTTTATATGCAGATGCTGATGTCTTACCTATTTGTAGAAAATCCTAATAAATCTACAAGAAGTTACTAAAGTTAATAAACCAGTTTGGCAAGCTTTAAGGGAATAATATGAATACACAAAAACAAATTATATTTTTGTACCCTAGCAGTGAATAATCTGAAAACAAAATTTTAAAAAATATCACTCATGATGGTATCAAAAAGAGCGAAATGCTTAGGAATAAATTTATAGTATAAAGGATTTCTAGAAAAAGGCACAGATGTTTACCCCTCTGCATTCTTAGAATAAATTAAAGAGGACCTAATGGTGAGGGGTGCCATTCAGACTGGAAGAATCAGCATTCTAAAGATGGCAATTCTCCCCAAATTGACCTGGAGTCAGTGTCATCCCTATCAAAACCTCAATAAACATTTTGTGGATAAGTTGATCCTAAATTTTATGTGGAAATGCAGAGAATCTAAAATAGCCCAAATGATTTTGAAGAGAAGCAAGAGAGTGTGTACTCTTAGATTTCCAATGTTGATTTACAAAGCTGCACTCATCAGGGTGGTCCAGCATCGCCGTAAGAATGGGTACATAGAGGAATGTAACAGAAGAGAAAATCTGGAAGTAACTTTTACAGTTATGGAGAACTGATTTTTGACAAAGGTGCCATACGACTCAATGAAAGAACAAGTCAGTTGTACAAAGAACATTAAGACAATGGGCTGCGTATATGCAAAAATGAAAAGAGGAGTTTAGGCCCCGACCACTATACAGCAACATCAACTCAAAAATAGATCATAGACCTAAATATAAAAGCTAAAATTATGAAACATCACAAAGAAAACGTCTGTGACATTGGGTTAGAAAAGATGATACCAAAAGCACAGGCCATTAAAAAAATTCTAAACTAAAACATTTTGTTCTTTAAAAAGCATCATTAAGAAAACAAATTAGAAGAAAATATTTGCAAATCATCAGATAAAGATATATTCTCATATCCAGAGTATATAAACATCTCTTGAAAAATGAAATTCAAATAACCCAATTTAAAAATGGCCAACAGCTTTGAACAGATGATGTAGTAAGAGAACACATGACTGTGTATCTGACAAAGGGCTGGTGTCCAGAATGTGTGAGGAACTCCAGCAACTCAATAGCAAATGTATAAATCATTGACTTTAAAGTGGGGGAAAGATCTAAATAGATATTGTTTAAAGGAAGAGATTCCAGAGAGATAACAGACACATGGGAAAACGTTCAGTGTCACTAATCATCAAGAGTCGTCAGTGATTTGTCACTTCACTGTGGTTAGAAGTGCTGCTGTGAAAGACAAAGGGCAGCGCATGCGGGGAGGGCCTGCGAGGGGAAACAAGGGAGGACACAGAACAGCCGGTGGCCGTGTAAATTAGTGCAGCCATCGAGTGCAGGTTGTTAAGAAAATTAACAATCGCATTACTATCTGAGCCAGCAATTCTACTCCTGGGTGTTTATCCAAAAGAAATAAGTATAGACATCTATACCCTCACGTTTATTGCAGCTAGTAGCCAAGAAATCAAAACAAGTGTCTCTCACCTACAGAACAGATAAACAAAATGGGTACAGGTAAAGGATACATTATTATCCAGCCATTAAAAGCACGAAACCTGTCCCTTGTGACAATATGGATGGAACTGGAAATCATTCTGTTAAGCAAAATAACCCAGGCACAAAAGCACAAATACTGCATGTTCTCACTCATGTTCAGAAACTGAAAAAGCTCATTTCATAGAAGTTGCGAGTAGAATGTTAGTTATGAGACAGTTAAGGGGAAGGAGAAATAAAGAAAGGGTGGTTACTAAGTTCCAGTTAGAAACAAGGAGTTCTGGCATTCTGTTACACAGTATGGTGACTATCTTCATAGATAACAATGATGTATTGTTGTCCAGTTCAAAAAATTACAAGAAAGGATTTTGAAAAATTTACTGTACAGAAATGATAAATTCTTAAGGAGATAGATATTTTTAACCTGATTAAAATATTATGCAGTGAATACATGTATTGAAACATCACATAGTATCCTATAAATATGTACAATTTTTATGTTTTCATGTATCAGTTAAAATTTTGCAAAGAGATGCTTAACGTAATTAGAGAAATTCAAATTAAAACCACACTTAGTTATGAGGATGCAGCTCAGTTGTAGATTACTTGGCTAGTATGAGACCCAGGGTCCAATTGCCAGCAGCACAAAGCAAGTGAATGAGTAAGTAAAAATCGGTAAGCCACGGGGAGGTACTAATCCACATCGTCAGAGTGGGGGTAAAGGGAATGGCTGATAATGCCAAGCTTTAGGAAGTGTGCAGAAAGATCTTGAACGCTTATATGCTGTTGATGGGTTATAAAATGACACAAACATTTTGGCAGTTGTTTCAAAGTTAAACATTAACTTACTGATAAATTATTATAGTAACATAGTCAACTTATAATTAACTAGCGATTTTACTCCCGGGGATCTGCCTGATAAAATGAAAACATGTGACCATATAAAGTGTTTTACATCAGTATTTACAGTAGCATTATTCACAGTAGCACAATGGCACCCACGACCCCGCCTGGAAGAAATCCAAATGTCTCTCATCTCACGAACAGGTAAACAACGATACATAATACGCCCATCACAATAAGGAATTTTGTACTGAGAGTCAAACTCACTACCTTGTGCTTGCCAGGCAGGCGCTGTGCCACTGAGCTGTATCACTGGCCTTACGATAAGGACCTGTGTGTTGCCCTTTTACAACACCCACATCCCCTTCCTTTGCGCGATCCTCCCTCCTCCCTACGGCCCTCGTCTAGCAGCTGGTCTCCTTTATTACTCTTTTGCCATCTCAGGAATATTATAAAATGGGGTCATATAGATAGAATACAGTCTTTCAGGATTGGGTTTTTTTGACTCATCACGATTCTCTGCCATTTCATCTAAATTGTTCCATGTTTGGTTGGCTGGTTTTCTGAAGAAGGATCTTGCTATGTAGTTCAGGCTTGTCTTGAACTCACTATGTAGCCCAGGTTTGACTTGAACTTGTCCTCCTGCCTCAGCCTCCTGAGTGCTGGGGCTATAGGCAGGTGCTACCATGCCTGTCCATCTGTTCCATGTACTGATGGTCCAACAATACCCAAATTGTGGCACGTTTTATCATGCTACTAGTAGCATTATTAGCACTAGTAGCACCCAGTGTGAGAAGTAGTATTCTGTGATATACACATGATGGACCACAATTTATTTAACCACTAACTCATGGAAAAATATTTAGGTTGTTTCTAGTCTTAAACTTTTATGAGTAAGCTGTCTTGAACATTTGTACACATTACATGAGCAGAAGTTGTCGTTTCTCTTGGATAAATATCCAAGAATGAATTGTTGGGGCCTGTAGACAGCTGCAAGTTTGGTTTAAAAACTACCAAACTATTTATAAAACTGGCTGGGAATTAAATTTTAAAAATTAATATTTTTTTAGGGGGCTGGGGATATAGCTCAGTGGCATAAGCGCCTGCCTGGCAAGCAGAATGTCCTGGGTTTGATCCCTGGTACTGCAAGAAAAAAAAATTAATATTTTTCATTGTTAATACTGACAAGACAAAAGAAAGAAAAGTAACATCTACTTTATTCAAGGTCTTTTTAGGAACAGGAAACTAGAAGTCTGTAGTTTCCCTTATTGTAGCTTAACTGACTAGAAAATATGACAAGACATTATTACGAATGCATCTGTGAAAGAAAAGCAATTTACTAAATAAAATTAATTTAAAATTTCATGAAAAATTTTAATATTGAACTAAGAGGCCAGCCAATGTTCTTCTGGTCTACACTGATGTATAATTTGACACTTAGAAGGTACTACATAGTTTATTCAACATTTTTGGATTAAAATACAGGAAATATATTCCATATATATCCTCAAATATAAAAAAAATTTGTTTCACTTATTTGTTGAAGAATAAGCCCTCAGAAAAATGGACACTACTTCCAATATCAAAATAAACTCTTTTATGGCACTGAATCAAGGCCAGCAGTTTTCTGTAGCTGTTGGTTTCAAGCAGGAGCCTAAAGTGGTATCTTTCTATGGTCTGTTGGCCATTTCAGAACTTTAGAAATGTAATGGTCAATTCAATAGAAAGTAACAAATAACTAAATAAGTTTTACGAGAGAACTTCAAGATGGCGACCGGGTAGGCAACAGAGAGAACCTTCCAGAGGAATGACACTCAGACAAAGGACAGGAGGGAAAGAGGTGGGTATCCTGAACTCAGGAAGGATCTGAAATGGGAATTGAAGCCCTCAGAAAGACTGAGCAAAACCTCTGCTGGAGGAAAGGGTCGGAGATCCGCCAAGGCGCAGTCGGAGGGAGAGGAGAAGGAGGAAGTCACCACTCCAAGCACACCCATGGCCCGGGCCGTCGTTCTGGCATTCGCAGCTTCGGCTTCGGAGGCCCACGCTCACGGAAGCCTCCCAACTCGGCCAGAGGAGAGCGGAGTTCCAAGAGCTGGTCCAGGGCTGGAGAGGGGAGGGTGCAGCCAGGAAAGGAGGCAATGGCAGTCGGTAGCAGTTGTCGAACCCAGTGTGAGAATGAGAAGTTAGGACAGCCAGTGGGGCAGAGTCCCCACCCTGCGGCAACCTTCCTAATCAGCACCTGGAGAGAATCAATGCAACTAGTACACAGCACACCACGCCCGGCTCTGTGTCTGCCTCGAGATGGTGGCCCCTGCCTCTCCACTGAGTGAGCAGCTACTGGCAGAGAGCAGCAGGGAACCTCAGCGGTGAGCCGCAGTGGCTCCAAGGGATCTGGCCAAGGAGCGGACGGGGGCTCCAGCACCACAATGGGAGGGAGATGCAGATGGAGGTGGATCACGTGGCTCCACGCCCTTCTCACTCCAACATCAAGCAGGAAGCATGAGCTGGGTTGCCGGGACTCAGCTCCCGCCCTCAACTCTCTCTGGGAGCATCTTGAGTCTCGGCAGCTTGAGCAAGCACTGCCTGTTCCTGGCAACAATGGGACGAATCCACAGTCTTCAGGACTCACCCCAAACTATTAATGTGAGCACCAAGAGGGTCTCCTTACAGCTTGCACATATGAACCTTGCATGACCCCGTGGCTGCTCCGCAGTGGGCCCTGGTGGCTGCTCCGCTGTGAGCCCCACAGCTGCTCCGCAGTGGGCCCCACGGGTGCTCCACTGTGGGCCCCGTGACTGCTCCGCTGAGGGCCCCGCGGCTGCTCCGCTGTGGGCCCTGGTGGCCGCTCTGCAGTGGGCCCTGGTGGCTGCTCCATTGTAGGCCCCGCGGCTGGTCCGCAGTGGGCCCCGTGTCTGCTCTGCTGTGTGCCCCATGGCTGCTCTGCAGTGGGCCCTGGCGGCTGCTCCACTGTGGGCCCCGCGACTGCTCTGCTGAGGGCCCCGCTGAAGGTACCTCACGGACTGGACCCGCTGTAGGACCCCCAAAACGTAACCTGGAACAAAATCGAGATATCTCAAAAAGCGCTTTATTTAAGCTGGTACCCAGAGGCGTCTCCGTTGCAACGCAGGCAAGGAGAGCACTGGGTGGGTGGATGGTCGTTTTTATGCTTAGTGTGGGCTTAGGAAAGGGGAAGGGTAGGGTGCTTGGAGACGCATACAGAACAGAAAACGGCGCAGCAAGTTTAGACATGCAGCTTAAGCAAACTTTTAGCCCGGGGAGGGGGCAGGTTACAGCAAGTTACAACATGTTTGTCTTATAGCAACAGGAGCAAGCAACAACATTTATTTGTCTTGTAGCAATGGGAGCAAGTGACAACATTTGTTTGTCTTGTAGCAAAGGGAGCAAGTGACAACATTAACGAGAGCAGGTTACAACACCCGCCCCACCCATAGCACGGCGATGGGGTGGAGCTGGGTGGTCCGCTGTGAGCATATGTGCTTTTCCACCTCCGACCCTGGCAGTTTGTATACACCCATGTATGTTATAGTATAGTCTGAGGCAGCTATATGTCTTCCCAAGGCGAGAGTCCAGGGGTATAGATAAACCCAGGAGTACAGTTATTATCACAGGGAAGATGACTGATTGAGTGGTAGGGCAACGGAGATGAGGGAGGAGAAAAACTGAATGATCAAATGGGCCATCATCTGTGTAACT
>PVLD010002562.1:0-43935 GCA_004027595.1 Dinomys branickii | reverse complement strand
GCCAGAGCTAATTCCCTTCTGTGTTCTCTATAATTCTGTATTTACTCAATCATTTTTGTATTAACAGAAGTGAAGATAACTATATTATACAGCATCCAGTGCTAATTCCTTACTATCTTCTCTATAATTTGGTATTGCCTTTAATGTTTTTGTATTAACTAATGTGAAGATAACATTATGTAATACAACATCCAGTGGTAATTCCCTACTATATTCTGTATAACTTTATATTTTCTGTATTGTTTATGGCTTATTCTGGTTCATATGTCTCCATTCTTTTGTCTTTAAAATAAAATTAAAATCTGTCAAAAAAAATAAACTCTTTTACCTTTGAAAAATAAAAGAAGTCAGAAGATTTTTGAATAATTTAGAGGGCTCTAAACCTCGAAACATGATATTCCCATCATGAAATCATTATTGCACAGCAAATAATTAGGGGCTAGCAGTTGTCTTGAAATTATACACAAAAGACACATAGTCTTCTTGTACTGGGCCACTTTTACCCTTAAAATTTCTTAGCTCATTAAATATGCGTGCATCCTAAGCCAGATGCACTTGCATGCAGACAGTTTAGGATTTTCTTCCTTTTCTCACTAGGTGACTGGGTTTCTGCTTGCTATGATTTGGAGATTGTTAAATTTGTCCCACAAATGAGTGGCAGGCGTGGTCTTCAATGTGGAGTTTAGGACTTTTGAGGTGTGAACCTACCCGAAGGTACCCAGGTTATTGGGAATGTCCCTGAGGAGGTATTATGGACCTACATCCTTTCTCCCTCCTTGTTTAGAATGTGATCTCTCCTGCACTGGACTCTACAAAAGCTTGTGACATTCAGTTTAGGCTTTCCATCTCTAAAACTGATCTAAGTTAAACCTGTTTTCTTTTTAAAGTTTTCCCCTCTCAGTATTTCATGACAGTAACAACAAAATAGACTAATATACAAACCATTCCAGTTTTGGATCTTATGCTGCTTTCTGTACAATTATACTCAGCTACCTCTGAACATCTGATTATAGGGGGGTCATAAAGATATTTGGTATTGGATAGGATTCTAGAAATCCTAGTTAAAATAGCTATGAGGTTTTCTGGTGCTTTTTATGCACACAAAGGTTGCTTTTCATCTTTGTTGGCCTTTCCATCATTAAATTTCGCAGGTGGGATCTGCTGCAATATGTCTGTTCCTATCACTCATATGTATTATTTATTCAAGTTCCTCTGCTATATTTATATTAATTCACTATTGTCATATGGACAATAAAAATTTTATTTAAATTATTTTTTCTAATTAGTCCATGAGCACTCCTTCCTCTCCCATAATTACGCACTTAATGATGGATTTCAGTTTCTTATTAGGGAAATACTGAAGGAGTTGAAGGAATTATAGCCTTTTAAAATATTCAACAAATGTAATATATATTCATTAAGCGCCTACCATTTCAGCTGTGGCAAACCTGGAGAAACTGGTGAAAAGATGGATGTAGTTTTGGCTCTAATGGTGGAGACAAATATTAGAAGACAAGTAATTGTCATGTTAGAAATCCTAAGAATGCAAGCGCATACGTGCATGCATGCACGTGGACACACACACAATGCACATATTAGACATATATACCAAAAAAAGGACTCAATATAATATAGCAAGAACTGCAGGCAAGATGAAGTTATGTTTATGTTGAGATCTCAAAGTGATTTGGAGCTAACAGGTGGAAACACTGTCGCCAGAATGAGAAGGATCCGGGTGCAGATAAAAGCCCACTCGATGTCTGTGCTGGGACTCGAACCTGAAGGGGAAGAGCTGGGAGTAGGGAGGTCCAGTCATGTCCAGTCTAGTGGGCTCTGCATTTTATTCCAATTGCATTTGTAGAATTTTAAAGCAGGGTACTGTCATCATCACAGCTGTACTTTAAAAAATCACCACTGGAAAATGAAATTAATTCATTATTCTGGCTTACATGGGAGGAGAACACGAAGAGAAGCCAGTTGAGAGCCTTTCAGAGGGATTCAGGGGGTGATATGTTTCTTGAGTTACTGGGCTGACACTGATAAGTGAAAAAATGCCTTAGCAGTAAAGCCAGTACTGTATGTGATCAGCGGCTGGAACAACTGAGTGGGTGGGGCAGATTTAGGGTTCACATCTTCAGTGTGGGGCATCTGGAGTTTGGGTCTAAAATGTCATTTCTGCAAGAACAAAATATCACCTATCCCGTTTATGGCTGTAGGCCCACAGTTCTGGAGGCGTTCAGGAGGAGCTGCTGAGCAAGCAGTGAGACGAGAGGGATTTGCAGCTCAGAAGAGAAGTGTGGGCTCAAGTTAAAACTGTGGCATGGATGTCAGCTGCCTACCACTATTATCAGAAGCCAGGACAATGACGAGCTCTTAGGGCAGCAGGAAAAACTGAGAATGGGACATGAGCTCCAGGAGGAGTGCCTGTGGTATTTACGGGCCGCTCGATATAACTCCAAAATGAGGCAGCCAAAGCACCGACCTGCTTTCCGCACATAAGATTCAGCTTGAGCCTGAGCGGCCCTGATCACACATGTTCGGTTCCTAGTGGCCCCATGGCAGCATTCATAGTAGCATTTGACTCAGCCCTGCCCTAGGTAAGTCCTTCATCCCTCTTTTACCTATGTGTCCCCCTTCCAGACTTTGTGGAAGAAGTCCTTTCTCCTCCGTACTTGTATTAATGCACCCAGAACAGAAAGAGATTTGCCAATCTCCTGCATAAAATTTGTCTATCAGCACTCTTAACTTACTGTGAAAAAAGAAAAGATACCCTTCATAGATTTTATATTATTCTTTTTATATAAACTTAGGTGTCTCCAGCACCTTTGATAATTACTGATCTAGACCAGGTCCATTTCACACTTATTTTCTCCTTAATAAAATGAGATATTTTCATAGAAAATCAACTGCTAAGGATGCAAATATGCTAATGAAACCAAATTACCTCTCTTGAGTGAGAATTAATTCCAAATGTAATCTGTTTATTCTATTCATGTCTCAATTTCATTTTCTAGGAAAATGTGCTTATTAGAATGTAAACTGTGCAAAGTGACCAATATGAATTATCACCCACATGCAGAAGCTGTAAATCACTAAGTTAATCTTTTTGAGTTACACGTTTAAAATAACTTCCACAGAGCCTTGTATTTGTGTCTAAAATAATTAAAAATTATTTCTTTCACTACCAAGCAAAAACGATTTATTTTCAAAAAACCTTGGAGAGATTGCAGATGCATTTTGTTTAAGGTTCCCTTGAGAGTACATAACACTCCTGATCATTAATGAAGTTCATGGAATAACTAAAACGATTATCTAATGATTATCTGATAAATAGTTCCATGTCATTAGTTGAGTTGATTTCAGTTTTTTTCTAAATACTGTGAATGTACTCATTAACATGACTTAACGAACTTAACTCGTTGGAAACATTGTTAGGCCAGTGAAAAGCAAACAGGTCCTTCTGTAGATGGGAATCCTGAAGCCGACCTCAGAAGACTGTTGTGAGTTAAATGCGTTAACTCTTGGAAAGCGTTCAGAACAGCCTCCAGCACATGGCAAGCCAGATGCTTTTGGCTGCAGTTGCTCCCTAGATTTAATTCCTGTTTATCTGCATTAGAGCCCTTCGCCAGGAACTCACCACTCTGTGGGAATTACAATCACTTTTACTGAACAAGAATTTTGCATATAAGCAAATAATTTCTAAGATGCCAGAAAAGCCACTAGTCAGAAGAATTCTTTAAGCACTTCGTTACTTAGGAGCATCAAAACGCCCATAAGGAAGTAAGTCTATCTTCTGTAGCCGCGCCCTCCTAGCCCCTGCTCCCTCGTCCTCTGTGACCGCCTGTTTGAGGTTTGATTTCAGCCTGGGTTGGAAGCGAGGATGCTGTATGAGCCAACATGGCGAACAACCTTGGCTGATAGTTTGCACGGTCTGAAAACCATGTACATACTTTTTCCGTTATGAATCCTTCTCAGTTTGCCAAATTTGCCAAATGGTCGTACGCTGGTTTTCTCCTTTCTGATCATTACGATCCTTTGTGCTGCCTTGGCTTGGTCCTCCTGACCATCAGCCCCTGTTCAGTCCCGGCCCTTTGCAGTGCTTTCTGGAATGTCAGATGGGGCCATGCACCGCGCTGTGTCTGCGCACTGCTCTCACCCCTTTCTTGAGTCTATGCTTCACACGGATCTCTTCTTTGTTCCTGGCATTCTGTTTTTCTGGCAGGCCTGTGTTGTTAGCTGTGCTCAAGCATGACAGTTAAGAAAACGGCTGTGGATTTACACCTTTCTCTATCCTTGGGAAAAATGAGTCCTTCTGAATTATTTTCTTTCCTCCCACTCTCTAGGTTCCTCCCCAGCTTCCATATTTGATATGAAATCTAGAGGATGATGAGTATGCTAGTGAGTAGTTATAAACTATCGTAACCTATTTCAACATCAATGCCCTCCCACACACACACACATGTACACATACACACACGTACACACACACACACACACACGTACACATACACACATGTACACATACATATACACACACCCACCCACCCACCCACTATGACCTTTGGCAAAGGGCTGGATTAATTTACTTCTGACGTCCTGTGATGATTATTAGGAGGAACTATGGCTTAATTAGGGTGAACTGACCAAGATTTTGTACCTTGGTGTGTCAGAACACATTGAGAAAAGCAATCTAGTTTAGGTGGTGTCTTGGTTACTTTTTTCTGATTGTTGAGACAAAATACCCAACACCCAAAATGAAGGAAGGGAAGGTTTATTTAGCTTTCAGTTTTTGGAGGTTTCAGTCCATATTTGGCTGTTTCTGAGGTAGAGTGGCACATGGCAGAGGGTGACAGTTCATGGCGGCGGTACACAGCAAAAACAGCAACAGTAAAAAGGAGGAATGGCAGCAGGAAGGGCCCCTTTCCCTTATATATACAAATTATCCGCCCTAGGGTATAGCTCTCACACCCATAAGCCCAGCAAACTATCTGCCCTAGGGCAGGTACAGCTCTCACACCCATAATCCCAGCATTGGATCATGGATCAGTCATAAACTCTAAAAGCCACCCCATAACTGCATGAGGATTTGGGGGGACATGCAGACACAAACTATAAGAGGTGGCAAATTAAATGTACCCCCAGGGGAACACATAGGAGTGCAGCACATTAGCCAGGATCTCTGCCCCACTGCAGACACAAATAAGGATGAGCTAAAGCCATAGGCCCATTTCTAACAGGAGCCCCACTCGTTCCAAAGAGATGACCCAGCCCTGATCATCCATGTTTTCGAGTACAAGTAAACCTACCGCCATGGACCCAAATCTCAAGAAGCACATGGACGACATTTTCATCTTTCATTGCCCTCTAGGCCACCGATTCCTAGACCCACTGCAGTGCAGGAGATCCACCACTGATATTCAAAAGTACGCCAACCAGAATGAATGAATTACTGACATATATAAATAATGATGCTCAAAATAAGTATACTGAGTGGGTGGAGAAACAGAGTAGGATAAGTCTACTGCTTGCATGACTCCACCCACCTGGAACTGTAGAAAACTCAGACTAATTTAAAGTGATAGAAAACAGCAGTGTTTTCAAAAGGATGAGAAGGGACCCTGGAGATGGAAGCAAAGGAACGTGTTATACAATACCGTGAGGAAACAACTGGAGGTGATGGACGTGTTCATTATCTTGAGTTTGATGCTGGTTTCATTGATGTACATGTGTCAAAACTCATTAAGTTTCCCATTTTATGTGTGTTTTTTATAGGTTAGTTATGTCCCAATAAAGCTGGTCAAAAAGGGTACACCCGTCTCAATCTATTAATATGGTATACGACAGTGATGGTGAACATTTTTGAGCTTTCAGGGCTATCCAACAGCCTGCTATAGCATGCACACTGTAGGCTTGCCATCACTGGTGTATGAGAATGATAAATTTCCTAATATTTAATCAACCCTACATTCTTAGGATAAACCTCACTTGGTTAAGATTTATTATTTTCTTAATGAGGTGTTAGATATAATTTGCTAACGTTGTATTATTTTTATATTGTAGGTCTTTTCTTTTTACTTTCATTTCCTTAAATATTTATATTCAATTTTAGGAAATTCCATTATGTGAGTTGCATATAGTTTAAATCTATTGTTTGTTCTATTTGCTGGCTTCTGGTCATCATGGTTGGTGTGTGTGTGTGTGTGTGTGTGTGTGTGTGTGTGTGTGTGTTTGGGAATTTTTCTGACTCGATGGATAGCATAAATTCAAACTCCAACATCATAAGAGTGTGGATAAAGTTAAACATTTCCAGAGGGGACAAATATTGTAATTTTTATTATTGTTGGTGTTGAGCCTGGGTTACAAGCTAGACAGATTTTCTCTTAGCTGTCTTTTGCCATTTGTCAGACTTTTTTCTTCCACATTATTTCCCTGAGGTGATAGCCCATTCCGGGGTCGCCGACTTTTTATTTGCATCTCAGACTTTATTTCCTTGGCTTGCACAGGCACCAGGTACACTTTTTCATTTCCTTGGGAACTGTAAACACCCAAACTTTAGATTTCAGGTGTCAGCACTTGGCCAAGGACAGTCCATGCTTCTAGGTTTGTTTTGGTCCTGCTTTCAGCTCATGGATTTTTTTTTTTTTAGCTCTTGGGAATTTTCCTTATTTTCTTACGAATTCAATGACTTCTTACAGTGTATTTTTTCTTCAGGCTTTACGGGTATTCGAAAAAAATGTGATGCATAGCACTATGGAGTGTGGGTCCCTACTTTTAAATCTGAGATCTTTCTCTTCATTCAATTGAGCTCCCAACCTAGTCAAGAAGCAATTAACTGATGAATACAAAACTCACATACATTTCTTAGGCTATACTCTTGAGCTTTTAAGACATAAGGGCATTTAGAAATTTATACATAATCTTTCTAGGCTGCTAGGAACTGTCCATTGTGATCTGCATGGATGGCAGACAAAAACATTAAGTAGCAGTGACGTTCCAGTGTATTACTAAGAATAACAGGCCCACCGCTCTCGAGGTTACAGAAATAGGATCCCCTGGAGTTAGAGCACAGCCTGGACTACACATAGAATTCAAGGAAGGCCTGAGGGACATAGCGAAACTTTGTCTCTAAAACAAAACCGACAATAAGAGATGTAAATTTCTTAGATCTATGATTCTTCCCAGCTGGCTCCAAATAGATGCTTCTTGCTCAGAAACCACTGGTCACTAGGATTTGTCATTACATGTGCCCACAATCACTACGAACAACGAATTCTATCTTGCAGAACCACTGAAATCCAACTGGCTTTCTCACAGTAGAGCATGACCTTTGTGTTAGCACCAGTGTTACTTCAATCAAACCTGAAATGTCCCTGTGAGGTTGAATCAGAATGATCAAGTCAAGCTAAACAATGCTGATCCACTGGCACAACTAGTACATATTGTATAAGAAGAAACTCAACTGGTTTTTGTTCACATATCAACCAAGGTTGTCATTTTCTCCCAGTGGCAGAAAATACAAGCCAGAAAGAGGGCCAAGACTAACCCTGATGCTAAAGATGGTGCTGTCAAGAGATTCTACTATTAGGGTATCTTAGTTACTTTTCTCATTGTTGGCAAAAAACACCCAATACCCACAAGTGAAAGAAGGAAAGGTTTATTTTAGCTCACAGTTTGTGGAAATTTGAGTCTATAGTTGTCTGGCTCCAGGGCAAGGCTGCCATGCAGAGAGGTGTGACAGGGAGAAACGGCCCACGGCAGGCCAAGCAAGAGGGAGGCAGCAAACTTCCCTTTCCCTTTTTTCCCATCCATACTGCAAGCCTATTGGATACTGCCACTTCCTGCTTTTTTTTTTTTTTTCCAGTACCAGGGATTGAACTCAGGACCTTGCACTTGCCAGGCAGATGCTTATTCCACTGAGCTATATCCCCAGCCCCAGCCACTCAGGGTGAGATTTCCTATTATCCACATCCAGAACTATGCTAAACCACTCAGTGGACTAATTTAGTTATCACACACCTCTAATCCACACTCACACATCCTAAATCCAGCCACCTCCAAAAAGCAACACTCATGAGCTCATGAAATCTTGGGAGGACATCTAATTATAAGCCAACATAAAGGGGCACCACCATTCTCATTAGAGAGTCCTGAGTATTTTGTAAAGCTACTCCCAGCTACCCTTTCTTATGTGTTTCTAGGCTATTCTACTTGGAGGTGGGTCATTGTTACTAGGAATGAAAGGGATTGAAAACAAGCAGTGAATGTTCAGTGCTCCACAGGAGGCTATGGGGTCGTGCAATTACCAGTCCTCTCTGGGTTGGCCGGCTCTTTGTTAAGCTTTTCTCAGCTACTGTATGCATTCAAAAGTCACAAGAGGACTTGTTAAAATCTTTAAAAATGTCCTGGGTAAGAAAATGAGCCAGGTGGCTGGAGGGGACCAAATTCCCCAGGTGGTGACACAGGTGTAGCACACACTCCTTGGTCCTTGCTTCCTGCTAACTCAGATGCCCTCTAGTGCTTGGCCTTCTGGCATTCACTCACCTTGATCACCCTCACCCTGGGGTAAATGTGTTTAAAGTGAGGGGAAGTATTTCGAAGTGGATAAATGGCCATATGTCTTTCGCTGTGATACTTTTTTAAAAGTTGAACAATTTACCATGTAGTTTGATGAGACCTTGTAGCGCTACGTAGTTAATACTGTAACTTTCTGGCTTATCTTAAGCACATCCACACTCTGAATCATTTCGAAGTGTCTTTCAAATCAGTTTTCCACTTCTTCTTAAATACAAAAATAGCTAATATTTATAGGAAACTTACTTTGTGCTACACATAGTATTAGGTACTTCACAAACAATATCTGAATAGGAAACTTACTTTGTGCTAGACATAGTATTAGGGACTTCACAAACAATAGCTGAATGAATTGTCCAAAAACTCTTTGAGGAGAGTCATTTTAGTTCCCCTGCTTTGTAGGTGAAGAGATGCTAGATGTTAATAATTTGTCATAAGTTATGTGAACAGTTGGAAGTGGTGATTCAAACTCTTCCTCCTATTCCTACGTAATAAAATAGCAGAGTATTGAGGCCATTTGCTTAAGGCCACAGATAGCTGGACTCAGAGGTAAAAACCAGAGTTTAGGTCTCGTGATTCTCAGCTGAGGATTTTAGAATAATTTCTAGAATTTGCAAATTAACTCAGAAACCATTCTCAAATGCCAGCTGAGAAGAAGGCCTTGCCTTGGGGTTTGGTGACAGTAAGCTTACTCAAGCATCAAAGTCTTGGACAATCCTTTGTCTTTCTCTGCGTCCTGGGACAATTATCTGACTGGAGATAAGAGTGTCCACATTTTGGTGACTTGGATCAAGGCTCCTCACATCTTAGCTCTGGCATAATAGGAAAGATGGTTTGGAAAAACATGCACATAATAAGGGACACAGAGCCATGGATCCAAGGTGGGAAAATGTCATGGAGGAACTGCACTGGGATGGGAGCAATTTGGAGAAATGGTCTTCTAAAGTAAAGTCTAAAGTAAAGTCGTTAGTTTTAAGTTTCATTAGTTTAAAGTCACTAGTTATTAAGTTTCATTAAAGTTATTAGTCATTCTGACTAATAAGGCAGAATTTGTAATAATATATATATTATATATATATATATATATGACACAATTGACAGAATGCTTAAACCATTTGAGATAACAAAGGCTTCCAAATCTTAACTACTGTACTTTGGAGCCCTTGAAGTGCTTTCTGTGGGAAAAATTGGACAAAGCTTTCAAGAGGAATTTAGTCAATGTTAGTGGCTCCTGGGGGGCTTGCAGAAAATGCAGATTTTCTGTTTTCTCAAACTGGATTCCATAGACCATTTGTGGCCGTGGTCAGCCAGGTCCTAAAGCACCACCCAGTGATTCTGAAGCAACCATGTCAGGCTCCGATGTTTGGGGATCTTGTTGCTGTGCTAACTACACAACCATGTATTTTGTCTATTTACTAAAACAGCTCCTCTGAACACTTCTTCTCTCATAAAAATTGAAATGTAGAAATATATTCAGAAATGCTTTGTGAAATTTCCCATTCCTAGTTCTTCACTGCAATGTTATCATTTCTTGATCTATCATCATTGTAGTTGTGCTAGATAAACAAACTTTCATTTGCAGTTAGCTTTCCCACATTTCCCACATCACCAGCACATGTACCTGGGTCCTGGTGACTTGGCCCCACTCCAAGGTCAAAATAGACTTTAATCGGTAGAATTTAAGAAACAAACTTATAACAGCACCTCATATCTGATTGATTGTCTTTGGCAGTGATTCTTGTACACTAAACCTTGTGTGGAGGTGAGGGTCTTTCCTGGTTCTTTTTTTTTTTTTTTATCAGTGAAGTTTCTGCCTTTAAGAATCCCAAGAACAGGAGCTCCACCAATGAGCAAAGGGTCTTTGAGCTCACTCACTTGCCCTCTGATCCTTGACTGCTACACAAGTCCCCCCACACCCCCACCCTTAAGTCAAGTCCCGCCTGTCAAGACTGATTACCTCCCATCCTTCACCAGGGGAACTTCTTTCCTCACTGCTCCCCTCTGCTGGGTCTGACTATTCCTCACGACTATTCCTTCCCCAGCCCAGTTCATGTTCCGATACAGGCCGTGTTTCTTAGAACCGTAGAGATTTGCAGACATGTAGGGTTTTCTGAGACCATGTCATCAGCATATGTAAGGTCTATTAAATCTTTGTTTGTAACCACATAAAAGAAGTCACTTTTAGAAAAAAGACATGCCTGAACCAATTTAAAAAATGAAATGAGATACTAAAATAAAAATCCTTGTGTGTTTAAGATAATTTTTGACTTTTTTTTTCCAGGACAGTCCTTTGTGTTTGATTCAAATTCATGAATAATGGATGACATTTCTTTTGAGATGTCTCATTACATCTGCAGCATGCGAATATTAAGTTTCTTAAAACGGCCTCTTGTCAAATATGTATGATTTCTATTTGTCTGCTGTTAGTGTAACTGACTAAACACTCGATTCTGCTGATTATACCGTCCCTTGTAAATCACTTGCTTTATAGGCACAAGCAGCTGTGTTTATGCTCCTGTGATTTTTGAGCTTTGTTATGAAGTTTTCAGCATGTGATTCCAGAACTGTAGGCATTCTGAGCACCCAGGCCCCAGCTGGCAAATTCTTTACCAATAAAGGCAGCATTCCATCAACACTTGTACATGTCATACAGATGGATACATGAGTGCACATATAAAACCAATGCAACAACAGTAATTGTGAACACAGACAAGAAGAAAACATACATTTTCAGGAAATAAGTGATCAGCAAACACTTGAATTTAACCAGGAGCCTCAATGCTTCCTTTCCTGCCTTTCTCTTAAGCTGAAAGCTATGAATAATTTTGCTTTTTAAATTAGGAGATGGGTGTAAATATTCTATAAGAGGATCGAGTTAAGAGGGGCAGACAGAGAAAAAGGGGAAAAGACCAGTAGAGAAAGGTGCTACCCAGAGGAAAGCCGTGAAAATAAATGAGAAGAGGAGGAGGGTGGGGGTGTTGAGGGGACCTGACTCCTGTGCAAGAGAAATAGCTGCACAGGGGCTCAGAAATCACACAAGAGGAGTTTGTTATCAAAGCCTCTGTCATACTATATTGGACAACAACTTCCTAGATTTCCTCCTAGTCCTTCCCTGGAAATTACTGTTATCTACTTCCACACTCTTGATTTGTTCTGTTCCTCTAGTTATACAAAATAAGGAGGTTCCAAAGATCTGCTATGCAATGCAGTGCCCACAGTTGGTAACGAAGCATTGTATATTTAAAGCACATACAAAAGTTACTGCCCTGCCTGGGCCAGGCAACTTATATTCAGATAGGAACGACAGAAATAATGCCTGTGTGCATGTGGTTGCTATGAGGACCAAGTAGAAAATTTGTGTTGTCAAAAACAGAGAACAGTGCTTGGCTTGATTAGTACCCAATAAATCTCACCTCTCAGGATTGGATTGGGTGCTTGACATATGCTATTGATGCCAATGTCTGTTGCAGGAGAGCTGGAGCCATTTTTGTTTCTTGTTTTATCCCAGTGTCTTAGCAACTTTCTCACTGCTGGGACAAAATACCCAACACCCACCAGTGAAAGGAGGAAAGATTTATTTGGTTCACGGTTTGTAGGTGTTCAGTCCATAGTTGGCTGGCTCCAAGGCAGGGTGGCCTGGAAGAGAACAGTTCATGTCATGGCAGGCAGGAGTTGGCAGCCTTCCTTCTTTCCTTTTTTATTTCATGCAGGATACAAGTGTTTTGGTTGGTGCCACTTACATGGAGTGTGGATCTTTCACCTTTAGTAAATCCATTCAGTCACACCCAGAACCATGACTAGTCCAGCATCACATACCTATGATCCAGTAACTCTGAAAGGTCCCATCTATGAGGGCTTGAGGCTTCCAGGGACATCTAGATATCTAACACCCAGCTATCTCTCTGGCACACCGGGAGCACTTGATCAAAGTATACCGTGCTGTCAGAAATGACAGGAACCTTTTCCACAGCTTCATTGCTGGGGGCACTGCTTTACTAACCTGTTCCCCTCTGCCTTGTGCATTGCTGATTAGACAGTTCTTTAGGCTTTTGGCTTCTATTTTCTTTCAAAGGTTTTTAATTAAATAAGAAATATGTAAGGATCTTGTCTTGGTTAACAACTGGTTTTTAAGGCTACAAGCCAAGCCACTTCTAGGTTCAAACTAGTGTCCCAGAGCCTTCCGTAGGAGCAAACATGATATTGGTTCTCAGGATTATTCTTTCACACTTTGTGTTTTATATCTGTGTGTCTACATCTATGTATATCTGTATCTTCATATCTATATACCTATGTCTATGTATATCTATGTCATCTATACCTATATTCAGCGATATCATCCATACCTAGCCATGTCATTCAAGTTTCCACCACAGAAACCATCTTGTAACGTCCGTGATGGCCCCAGTCATTGCTGATAGTAGTAATGTGTGTTTTCTCTCTTCTTAGTTTTCTGCCTAGAGATCTATCAGTTTTATTCATCTTTTCAAAGAACCAGCTTTTTGCTAAAGATATTTACTTCCTACCCCAGAATGCATCTCTGGTCATTTTAGTCCATCCATCAATCAACCAGTCAATCAATTAATTGCTCTACTCATGTGTATCTGTTGCTAGGTGGCAAAATAATTAATGTGATTTTTAGACAAAAATTTTAGAATTGTTTAACAAGTCTTTCCTTACATTTATCCATTTATTTTTTAACATACACTTAGATAAGAACTGGACATGAGAATGAAGCCATGAATTCTCAATTTGAAACCATTTTTTTAAGATCATTATATAATATGAGATAGTGGTTTTTTAACAGTGTGGTCTATAGATGTAGCTGTTAATTTAAATGAAAACTATGCTTTTTTATCTAATTTTATATCTCAATTGAATAAGATCTTTGTTTTTTATATAAAAATAGTATTGTTAATGTTTTCTGAAAATGTAATCAATATATGTATTGCAGGAAAAATTTAAATACAATAAGGAAGAACTTTCTTTAGATATGAGCATAATTCAGTAGACTACATTTAAGAGTAAAAAAATATTTGTAATGGAAAAAGTATTTCATAGCCAGGTGTGGTGGTGCAGCATTTGGGAGGCTGAGGCAGGAGGATCATTGTGAGTTTGAGGCCAGCCTGAACTGCATAGCAAGATCCTGTCTCAAAAACAAAAAAAGTATTTTACAATGGAGAAGTACGGCAAAGAAAATAAGAGAGATCAAAGGAGAAGAGCAGGTAAAAAGCAGGGGCAGAGGGTAAGTGCTGACCTTGAGAGTCCCAAATTATCTCTTATACAATTTTGTGGCCCAGTAATGGGAGAATGTAAGTCAAAAATGTTTGTGTCTTGACTAAGATTTTATTTTCAATTAGAGATTGCAGAGCAGAGGGGAAGAGATTTTTAAGGTGGTCCTGAAGGAAACAACCAACCCTAATTATTAACTGATTAAAAATGAAGTATTAAAGAAATTTTATGTGAAGGAGAATAATCACCTGGAAAAGAAAGAGTTGAATAAGCATGCTTAATATCTTTCGAAAATGCGCAGCTGTATGGGTGGAGACCCCGAAGACTCTGAAGTGCAGTGACCCGGAGCGACGGGGCAGAAAAGCGCAGGTGAAGATTGACAAAGCTGTGAAAGCAGAACAAGAGGCTCGCTAAGGGGCTGAAATAATAGGCCGGAGTTTGTGCGTCCCAGCCCCTCTTCTCCACCAAAAACGTCGGGCACTTGTATCCCAGAACCCGTTTCTAACAGCGTGGTGACTGCACTATGGTCTACCACTGTGGAAATACCAGATAGTTTTATCCGTTTTCCAAGAAAATACTGCAGAAAGAAAGAAAACAAGTACGAATCGTTCTTTTTTGGCAGGCTACATATATGGTGGCCTTTTGTTTTCTTCCGCTCTTTACTCTTTTTTCTTTTGCTTGGTATTTGCCTTTCAGAGTCAAAAAAAATGAAAGAGAAATACATTTATTTTGTTTTGCCTTATGGAGGTTTGTGCAGCATATAGTTTATTATAAAATAAAATGTAATACGAATACTGAGAAAGTACACTTGCATATAAGTAACAGTAATTTGTATTTGTTCCTTTATTGTTTCTTCAATCTGTCAAGCTTTCTACAATGATCATACATACATCTCTATAGTCATAAACAAAAAAAACGAACTCACGAGGATATCTATTTTATCCTAATTAGGCAGTTTATGGTTTTATTATCCCTTTAATATTCTGATTATCATGCCTTTATAAAAAGTAGGTATTAGTTTAACAATTATCTAGGGACTCTTTTTTTTTTTTTTGATACAGGGTCTCTCTATGTAATTGAGGTTGGGGTCTTGAGCTCACTTTGTAGCCCAGGCTGGTCTCAAACTCTCAGCTATACTCCTGTCTCAGACTCCCAAAGGCTGGGATCGCAGGTGTGCACCACCACACCTGGCATTATTTAGGGACTCTAAATAAATTGCTCCTTCTAAAGATTTATTGTCTTTTGAGTAATTCTGGCACATTAAAGATTAATAGTGGCAAGCTGCAGATTAAATACAGTTATAGGGGAGAAAACAATGAAGGAAAAATTCATGCTGTAGAGGAATACCTATGAAGGCCTTTTGAAAATGTACAAGTCATACAATACAAGTGGTAAAAAAACAGAAACACTGAGTTTAGAAAAAGTCAGGTCAGTGATGTAGCTCAGTGACACAGCACCTGCCTGGCAAGTGTGAAGTCGTGAGTTTGGTTCCTGTTACAAAAAAAAAAAAAAAAAAGAAAAGAAAAATTAAAAGAGTTGAAACATACTAAGGCTAATCTTTGGTTTTGTAATTGCAAGACTATCTGTGAAATTGCAGTGTTTTACAAAAACAGCACCCAAAATGTTAAGAAAACCAATTATATGTCTTGTAAGGCAAAGGAATAAAGATAATTTGAAGATTGTTTTGAAATTTTGTGGATCTTGGTACTAAAGATAATAACAAAGCAACATATATGTATATGCATATGATGCATATCACTTTATATATGTCTATGGTAAAATATAGTTCCCTACATATAATCCTGCTTACGATCGCATCTATATACTTTTTGTTTTCAATCAAGTAAGCTTTTTATTTGTTTATTTTTATCTGAGAGAAATGGTAGATAATTTTGTCATTAGCAAGTCGTGATACTCTTTATCAAACAGTTTTGAAGTTCTTTGTGCTGTCTAGAGAGTCAATAAAAAACTATATAGTATATCCCTCTTACACATCAGTGTTATTTTTAGCAATGCCCAGTTTCAGATTGCGAATATTTCTCTTTAGTAACTGAAAAAATTATTCAATATTTGTTCTCCTGTTATGCTGAGTGACAAATTAGACATAATTTTCTTCTCTCAGACCCTTATAATTTTTGGACCAGTTTAAATTAACATCCCAATATAAGTGTAACCTTTAACTAATTGGATAACACAGGTGAATGTAAGTATACAAATATTTATCATTGCTGGTATGCTGCTACATTTCTGATCAGTCCTGGTTATTAATTTAATAATACATGTAGTTGTTCCTTTAAAAAAATTTCCATAAAAAATGACCATTACTACATTTAAAAATATATTATAAAATGCCTTAAAATTAGACTAGTGCTTTCTAACTAAGGCGACTTTTTAACAGTTATTATTAACTGTACTCGTTTATGTACTAGTTTACTAACTCTTGAACTAAGGGTGATGCACATGTAGGGGTAGAACTACAGTTACGCTTCCACCTAGTACTTTTTTGCTGCTGAGAAAGCTGCACAGATCTGAATTTCTATTACTCAGCTCTCAGACCCAGAGAGGTTCAGAAACATTCAAAGGAAATTTAGGGCTGATAGATAAGAGCTGCCATGGTTAAAGATCCATAAATATTCAATTTTACCTATCTTTTGTATTAAATAGACTTTGGGAGATTGAATATTGATAGTCCATACAGATGCTGAACATAGGACATTGGAGCTTACGGAAGAACTGTTGCTGTTTTCCATCTCCAAGGAGCTTGGTATGTCGTTGTCACTGAGAGTGATTTCCGTTCACTTTGGGGAAGCTCTGGTCCTCACTCTAAGTGTCGTTTCCTGGCTCCAGTGCAGACCCCTCAGCCCACTAGCATGGATCCTTCATCCCACTGGCACAGACTTTCTAGCTTCCACCACTGACCTTTGGGCCTTCCCAGTGCAGATCCATGAAACAGGCCTCATGAGACATTGTCATGGGCTCTAGGCCTCCAGTTGGACTCATGAGAGGCATTGTTATGGGCCTTAGGTCTTCAGCTGGACTCAAACGTGATATTATCATGGGATCCAGGCCCTCCTCTGGATTCTTTGGTCTTTAATGTGTGTACAGATTTCCTGTGCTCTCTTTTTGTGTATGATCCTTTGGTTGACTATTATAAATAATCTTATAGAATACATGTCCTGTGTTATACTGTTCCCCTTGCAAAACCCCAAACTATGACAGATGGCAATCCTGCAGATCATGACAGGCAAAGTGACTGCAGGATTCAACTCTGAAAATGTATATATGAAGTGCTTTGTATCTAGGGTGTAGATATGGCCATCCTAACAGGTTAGCCGACGACTCCGCAGATGAAGTGCCGTGTGCCTTGGAGTGGGCCACAGTCTTGCAACACACGATGTAAGCACATGTTCTGTGCTATTCCCAAGCCTACCTATTCTGGCCAACCAGCCCAGTGCCTGTGCGGAGCGGCTCAGGCTGGAGATTGATCACACATTTGAAGCTGGAGCAAAGTTGGTCCCCTAAGAACAACCAATGCCTGTGGTAAGCCTCAGGCATTGTGCTGCAGCCCTGAGAACACCAGGTTCTCGAGGCAAGCCAGGCAAACAAGTCGCTAGGCAGAGGCATGTCACGTGACATTAACCCACCAAGTGTATAAGTAAATGTGCTGCAGTCACTGAGCAGCAGCTTCTTTCCTCTCATCCACCTGACCTCAGCTGTTTTCCGATTCTTGTCTTTATTTCTTCATCCTCAACCATCCTTCACCCTGAGAATTTTGAGCCGCCCCGGACACAGCAAGTTCCTAATGCTATCATCTCAAGGGTAACATGTACTTTTCTCAAACTATATTTTGGATTTCTTTAAGAGCTTGAGTTCTCTTCACATACTTAAGACCGAATATCCCTTAGTAAACAGAGTAGTCATCATCCCTCTCCTAGGGTCACAAGTCTTCTTTCATCGTGTAACACAGTCATCAGCAGTCAGCCCTGATATTAATAACTTGGGAACTATGGCGACCTCCATCCCTTCACACCTTCCTGGCCTCTTAGGACTCACAAATGCATGACATACTCATGCTGGATGGCTGGTTTTCTTTCTCCAAAGGTCCTCTGCTCTCTGAGGATGAACTGTCCTGGGGTCCTCAACTTTAAGGCTCTTACGTGGGGGCTGCTCCTTTCCTTGGGTGGTTTTCCAATTCAGAAGAAGAAAATACTGTATGAGGTATCCCGCTTGTACTCCACCGTATCAAAACTGTCAAGGTTCTAAATTTTTGAGCAGTCATAATAAAGGGTCAATCAATGCATAAAATTGTACATTGAACAATAAATAATGTGCTACTTGTGGGGCTGAATAGTGGCTACCAACTAAGATTTCAGCGTGGGACATGTACAGGGAAATAGGTTATGATGTAATGTGGAACATCTAACTAGCGAACAGGTGGAGAAAGATGAGAATATTTGTTTAAGCATGTGTTGAATATCTCGATTTCTCTGTTTTGTAACAAAAATTGCCTGTTCCTTGGCATAAAAGAATTTTAGTTCCAAGTGAATTAGGTAGCCTCCTGAAAGTAATTCAGATGTGAGAGAGATCTAAAAGATTTTAGATTTTAGATCTCTTGTAATATGATTTCCTAGAAAATACTGTTTAAAAACATCTAGGCTGTTATTAAAATATTTAGCACTCCTGGCTAAGATGATAATTTGCCACTTACTAGATATAGTTGGATTTTCTTCCTGCAAGCTGTTCATTCTTAAAAATAAATTTCCATATTTTGTTAGCTCATGCTGGCAAATTTCTACATCCGTCCAACCTCCAAAAGATAAATATATAAATATTTCCAAAATTAATTATTATCAGCGCTATAAAACTAAGAAGGATCAAAACAGTTGAAAATTACCTGAAAAATAAAAAGGGGGCTAGATCAAAACTCTAGGAAATTATAGCCCAAAATAAACCAAACAGAAGATTGCTGTGGATTATGAGGATAATTGCAGGGGAGACCCAAATTTGGGGTCAAAGGATATGAGGAATGAGAAGCAGCCTCATGACAAATTTTGAGTGGTCAAGGGGCGGCTCTAGTTGGGGCACTGCCTGCTTCTGTTTGTCTCAGGGGCTTCTGATGATGGGCATAACTGAAATGGAACTAACCTGTGCACATCAGTAAGGCAAGGCAGTGCCCTGTAAGATTTATTGCTTTTACTACTGGTCTTTGTGCTTAGCACTCCTCCAGGATATGCATCCCACACACAGAGGATAAATAACGGCTTGCCCTTTTCAGCATAATTATGCCTTTCTTTTCCTCTACAATTACCAAAGCCTGGCTAATTAGAATAACCAGATCGTCAGATTGAAAGATGTGAAGAGGCTGTGCATATTCACTGTTCTTGTGATTCTACATGAAGTTATATCTCTGGGTAGGCTAACATGTGCGATTTCCTCTATACACTACCAAGTTGCCCACAAGCTTTTTCCATGACTTAGTCTGTCAGATTTAGTCTTTCCAAGAATTGGGAATACATTTCTTGTTAACTGTATCACAGTGAAGTTTTTAAATCAGAAGAAACGGCTACAAATATCAGTTACTCTGAAGTCAGACCTAGTCAAGGGCAGCATAAAGTTATTAAGAACAGTAGACGTAAGCAATGGTTTGTTTTTATAAGGACAAGGTGGCTCTGAGGACACACTAACACAGATCGTTGCCATTCTTTACAGAGGATGTACCAGTTCTCCATCACTCTGTGTATGTCTGCAGGACAATATTCTTCTCTAGTCTGGGTGAGGAGTTTCACTACGGTTGGAACTCAACAGTAAAGAAAATGCTCAAGGGGCTGGGGATATAGCTCAGTGGAATAAGCGCTTGCCTAGCAAGCGCAGGGTCCTGAGTTCGATCCCCAGTACCGCAAAAAAAAAAAAAAAAAAATGCTCAAAGATCTCCAGGGACACAGATCTTTACTAGAGTCTTGTCTGTCTAAGGTTCTTCTTACTAAGGGGAGAAGCAGCAGCCACCAAAGGGAATTAGTCATGCACGTCAAACATTTGATAACACAACCTACAGGAAGCTGTGAAGACTTAGGTACAGTCCAGTTACCAATTCCAAATGAAATGTTTCCATCCATCAGAGGAATTTTTGTGTAAGCTCAACAATAGAAAGCAGGAGAACCCAAGGTTCATTTCTCTTCAGTTTGTCTAACTTTGTTTCCAGCTTGATAAACTTCGTTCTTCTAATTCAAGAGCCCCTTTTAAGACAGTCATAAAACTGATGAATGTACTTTCTCCATCCTGCCGCTACCATATCATTGTATTTGTTCAGTGTTAACTCTCCAAATGCTGTCCATGACTTGCTTTCATTCTGTATCTAATGGTACTTTTAAAAATTGTAGTCTAAGGAACATAAGAAGATGAAATAGAAGAAAACTGTGACCCTTCAGAGTCAGTCTCATGGGAGGAAAAATAAAAAAAGTATTGTGGCTATTTAGTAGGCAGTTCATGGTAGGGTCAAGCAATGCTTCGTAGTGCTTGCTAATAATATGGTGAATCTAAAAATTCTAATGATTTGGTAAGATAAAAATGTTGCATTGAATGGCTTCCTTTATTCACTGGCTTGGCAAAACCCATTTTCACTGCTCAGGAATTTCCTTTCAGCTTTTCTTCATAGCCTTTATTAAACACCCACTCCTGAGGAGGATGTTTTGCTCTGACAGCCTCCCCAGCCGGGGCTGTGCTGATGTTATAGGGATTTACTCAGCTTGAAGGGACAGTTCTGTGTTGTGCACTGGAGATGATGTCTGCTCTGGCAGGTGCAGCCAGGCATGGGAAGGGGCCATATTCCAATGTCTCAGGGGTGTGAAGCTTTTCACAGGAGGGTACTTGTATTAGTTGGACAGGGCTGTCATAACAAAGTGCCTTAGACCATGCAGTTTTAATAACAGGAACTTGTCCACTTGTTCACTCACTTTGCTGAAGGCTAAAAGTCTAAGATCAATGTATTGGCAGGACGAGTTTCTTACAAAGGCCTCTCTCCTGCACTTGGAGTTGGTCATCTTCTACCTCTGTAGTGTGTGTGTGTGTGCCCTCATTCTTCTCATGAGGATACCAGTCTTATTGTATTTGTGCTCACCTATATGACTCCATTTTACCTTAATTACCTCTTTTAAGGAGCTATCACCAAATACTGTCACATTCTTGAGTATCAGGAGTGAAGACTTCAACATAAGAGTGTGAGGCCAGCCCAGTGCAGGCTACAACAGCAATCTTCTCCTCTCTAGTACAGGGTATTCAAATGGGGAGAGTTTCTCTATCTTTTAAAATTTGCTATGGTCATAATGAAGCACATTTATTGACACAGTAGAAAGGTTTAGAACGCAATGGTACCTCAATTCATGAACGCTTTTGTCTGCAAACAATTTGCTTCACCAACAGAAGTGTTTGGCAACATTTCGTTTTTGTTTGCAAACTCTGCATCAGGTGATGAACAGAGTTCACCTTTCCCACTCAAACACAAAGGTGGCCATCTTTTCCAAAATCATAGAACAAATTAAGTTTGTTAATCGAAATGCCACTGAAGTGAAGAACTTTGTACACATAACTTTGCCTCAGCATTATCTAAAGGAAAATGAGCCAAATAAAATGCTGTGAGTGTTTTTTTAAACCTCTCCACCTCTTCATCCCTCAGGTTGATACTAACTGTAAGGTTAGGAGCAGATTACTGGTGTTAGGAAAGAAGGTCAAATAAACTCTGTCAACTCTCATGCCTTACTCTGCTGCTTAAGGATGGCTTGAAGCCTAGAACACATCCCTATATTGATAAGTTTGGTTTTTTTTGTTTTGTTACTGGGGATCAAACTCATGACCTGAGGCTTGCCAGGAAAGCGCCTATGCCACTGAGCTATATCCCTGGCCCAAATGGGGTATTTTTTTTCCCCCAGCTGTACCCGGGATCAAACTCAGGACCTTGTGCTTGCCAGGCAGGTGCTTATTCCACTGAGCTGTACCCCAAATCCCACATCCTTATATGGAAAAAAACAGCCTCTAACTCCTGTGCTGTGCTTATCCTGCTCTGAGGGGATTTTGTTCCCTATCCTAGACTGGTGTATTCTTCTTTGTTCTGCTGGAAACCGGGCATCACACAGCACCTGGACCAGCTCATGGCTGTCTCTGTGCTGTTGGGGAGAAAACTGGATCCTTGGCCTTTAGCAAGAGCAGCCAGTACAGATCATCTCCCTGCAGAGGCCACCACAAGATCCACTGGCCTTGGAGGCCACGGCTGCATGTTGAGGTTGATCTTGCTCTATCTTGGCCCTGTGTGAGCGAAGCCTCGGCTTACTCATTATCTGCCTGTGTCTTGTCTTTCTGGGTGACCCTGACACCTGAAACCATGAGCGGGCGGAGGGGCTGGCACTGTGCTCGTGCTGGCAGGATGTGTGACGCTGCTTGCTCCGTGCAGGAGACGTCTCCCCGAGGGCAGCAATTCTTGCCACTTGCTCAGCATATACACTTTATTTTTCACTATTGTTTGCAAGACACAGTACTTTAGGCAATAGCGGTTTTTCTGTTGGGACCAAGTGAGATAACCCTTTATAGTTAAATGTATTAATTACTGCGCTACACAAAGCTAAGAGTCGCCCGTGTCTGTTCTAGGTGAGTTTGGAGTGGTGTCTATTTTTTCTTAAGAGTCTTTGGTTATTAGGTCTATTCAAAAATCAACTGAACCACTAAAACAACATATTTCATGTTGGTTATAAAATAATTCAGAATTACTATCCTGTGTCTCAATATAATCATATAATACTAATGAAGCTTTCCATTAAAACAAACTGATATAAAATTGAATAAAAACAAATATGCATCAGACACTACAATTGTTAACAAAATAACTGACATTCACAACTAATTATATTTCCTGAACTATATCTTAGAAATCAGACTCTTTTATTCTGGACCATTGAAAATGTGTCTTGTATATCCTTCATTTCTACTATTTTTTAGGATATTTAAATTGAGAAAAATTTGTGTAAAAATAGTACTGAAAACTGTCACTTATATGTAAGTACTAGTTTGTTAGGCAACTGTGTACCACTACAGTGTTAGATGTTTTTCAATCTTTAATTCATTTTTTAAAGTTGATAAATAATTGTATATATATTTATGAGATATCATGATATTTTGGTATATTTACAATGTAGAATGATTAAATCAGGCTAATTAATAGAGCAATCACATGATATAATTATTTTTATGATGAAGACATTTTAAATCTCTTTTAGCATTTTGGAAAATATAACTCATTACTATTTATTATAGTCACCATTCTATGCGATGAATCAGTAAAGCTTCTTCCTCCTAACTGAAATGTGGTGCCCTTTGGCAAACATCTCTGCCTTCTGCACCCATCTCCCTCCTAACCATCCTTGTACTCTCTGCTTCTGCAAGCTCAGTGAGTTTAGATCCCACATACCAGTGAGATCACGTGGTACTTGTTTTTCCGTGCCTAGCCTGTTTAGTTTAATAAAATGTTCCCCTGGATCATCCGTGTTGTGGGAACAAAGAGCCTTCATGCCCTTTGGTGCTGGGCATTGAACCCAAGACCTCTAAGCTATATCCCTCTTTGAGACAGGTTGCTGCTACACTGCTAAGCTCAGGATGGATTCTACCTTGTGATCCTTCTGCTTCAGCCTCCTAGAGTGCTGAGATTACAAATATCTGCTACCATGCCTGGCTAATTTCCACATTTTTAAGGTTGAGTAGTGTTCTATTTTCTATCTGTGTATCTATCTGCCTATGTATGTATGTATATATGTATGTATGTATGTATGTATCTCCCTATCATCTAATCTCAATGATGTTTTCTGTGTGCATTCATCTGATGATGGATATTTGAATTGCTCCCATGTTTTGGCTATTGTGAATAACTACTGCAGTGTAATTTGCAATTTCTTTGAGTATATACTCAATAGTGGGGTTACTGGATCATTAGATAGTTCTAATCTCAGTTTCCTGAGAAATGTCCATACTGTTTCCATAATGCAATGCGTCTTTAATTTCCCTTCCAGTAATAGTTCACAAGTTTCCTTTTGCTTTCCATTCTACCACTGGTTCCTTTTCCTTTGTTAAATAATGGCCCTTCTGAAAGTGTAAAGTGTTATCTTATTGTGGTTTTTATTTACATTTCTCTGATGATCAATGATGATAAGCATTTCCTCATACGTGAGTTGGCTATTTATGTGTTTTCCTTTGAGTAATGTCTACTTTGGTCTGTTGCTTTAAAAAAATGTGGTTTTTTATATTGAATTGTTTGAGAATCTTTCATATTTTGGCAATTAGCCCTTTGCTGGATATACGGTTTGCAAATATTTTCATCCAATATCGTGTTTGTCTCTTCTCATTTCTTTACTCTATAGAATATTTTGGGTTTAATGCAATCCCAATTGTTTATTTCTGCTTTTGTTGCTTGGTTTTCAAATCACATATGAAGAAATGATTACCAAGTCAAATGTCAAGGAGCATTTATCCTTTTGTTTTCTTTAGTTTTATAGTTAATGGATTACATTTAAGTCTTTATTCCCTGTCAAGTTAATTTTTATGTATGGCAGAAAACAAAATCCAGTTTCTTTCTTTCTTTCTTTCTTTCTTTCTTTCTTTCTTTCTTTCTTTCTTTCTCTCTTTCTCTCTTTCTCTCTTTCTCTCTTTCTCTCTTTCTCTCTTTCTCTCTTTCTCTCTTTCTCTCTTTCTCTTTCTCTCTTTCTCTCTTTCTCTCTTTCTCTCTTTCTCTCTTTTTCTTCCTTCCTTCCTTCCTTCCTTCCTTCCTTCCTTCCCTTCCACACATGAATATCCAGTTTCCCCAGCACTACTTATGGAAGAGACTATTCTTTTCTCATTATGTAATCTTGTTTCCCGGCCACAAATTAGTTGTCTGTTATATATAGTTAATTTCTAGGTACTCTAGTCTACCCTTCTGGTCTTTATGGATTATTTTATGACAGTACTATACTGTTTTGAAATATAGTTTTGTAATATAATTTGAAATCAGAAAGTATGCTACATCTAACTTTTTTCTTCATGCTTAAGATTATCTCATCTATTTAGGACTTTTGTGTTTCTGTATTAGCTGTACCTTTATTTTTGTCAAAACTGCTATTGGAATTTTGATAAGAGTTTCATTTAGTCTGTAGATAGCCTAGAGTACTATAGAGATATTAATAATATTTGTTTTTTCAATTCATGAACAGATCCACTTATTTATATGCACTTTAAATTCTTTCATCAGTGATTCATAAATTTCACTTCCTTGGTTAAATTCCTTCCAAAGTTGTTTTTGATGGTATGGTAAATAAAATTGTGTTTCAAATGTCCTTTCAGATAGTTTGTCATTAGTACATAGAGAAACAATCAATGTTTGTATGTTGATTTAACATTCGGCTACTGTACTGATTCATTTGTTTGTTTTTCTTTTTTGAGACACTCTCAGTCTGTAATTCAGGCTAGCTTTGAACTCACTATGTAGCCCAGGCTGGCCTTGAACTCATGGAGATCTTCCTGCCTCTGTCTCTTGGATGCTATGATTGCAGGCATGTGCCACCTCTCTGGGACTGATTCATTTGCTTTAATGTTTTGTTTTTCTGTGGAGCCTTTATAATTTTCTATATCCAAAATCATGTTATCTGTTAAACAGAGACATGGTCTTTCTTCCTTTCAATTTGGATGCCTCTTAATCATTTTGCTCGTCTGATTCCTCTGGCGAGGCTCTCTAGTACCGCATTCAATGGGACTGGTGAGGGGGCATCCTTGCTAGTTCCTGTGACTTGCCGTATATGGCCTTTGTTGTATTGACTTTAATTTCTTCCAGTACTGTTATTGAAAGTTTTTATTGTGAAAGGATGTTTAGTGTTCTTAAATTCTTCTTCTGCTACCTATTGAGGTGATTAAATGACTTTATTAATGTGTATTGTGACTTTCTTTGTATGCTAAAATATCCACATATCTCAGGAAAAAACCACAAGTGATTAGAGTATATAATTTGTAATGTGCTGTTGCATTTAGTTTGCTAGTATTTTGTTGGGAACTTTTGCAACTACAGTGATCAGGGATTTTGGCCTGTAGTTTCCTTTTCTTATACTCAGGTCCAGCTTTGGTGTCAGATGGATAATGATGGCTCTGTCAAATGAATTTGGAGTTCTCTCTGATTTTCTGGAAAAGTTTGAGAAGGGATATTAACTTTTTTCTAAATGTTTGGCAGCATTTACTACTAAAAGGTGTCAGATTCTGGGGTTTTGAGAGTGTGTTGGATTAACTAATAGGCAACCTGGAACACCCGGTTGAACTGAACCAGTGTGGCTCGAGGTGTGGGAGGCCCAGCTGAGGGCTGCTGCCAACAGCATAAAAGGAGAACTGGATGGGGAGGTGGTGTGCTGCTGTTGATTCTCCAGGAGAAGCCTGTCACCCTGGTTTTCGTGACGCGAATTAGCTGTTCTCATTGTCGGAGGAACTCAGGTTCTCGCTGTTACTGAGGATGGCTACGGTTCTCTTCGAGGGAAAGTTTGTATTTTTTTCCTTAAAAGTATACTCTTGTAAATGGATGTCTGTTTGTTAATATGTTTTCCTTCTTTTATTTTTAAAATAAATTTTAAAAAAGAAAGAAAAATATACTTTGACTTAGTACAATTCTCTTATATGTTTTATATGTTCTTTGGCCTATAGGTCTGCTTTTCAATATGTATGTATGATAATTAACCTTAAAAAGTCTTATAAAATAAACAAATGAATCTGATGCTAGAAAAACAAAAGGGAGAGGAAGGAAGGGAACATAGAGTTGAAATGTGCTTTGTGCACAGCAATTCCCTGGAGGGAATATAATCATTGTGTACTGCAAACATACTAAGAGTAAAAAATTCCAACTCTTTGTTTCCTTAGTCTTTCTGTTTCTCACATTTTATCGCATTTTTTTCTGCTCCGATGGTAATTATTTTCTTTCTCCTGCTAATTTTTGTGTTAGTTTGTTTTACTTTTTATAATTCCCTGAGGTGTAAAGTTAGTTTTATACTGGATCTTGTCAATTATTGGTATTAACTTTTCTCTAAGAACTATCTTTGTAGCAGGGTGTGGTGGTGCATGCCTGTAATCTCAACACTTGAGAGAGCCTGGCAGAAAGATGAGTTCAAAACCAGAATAGGCCACATAGGGAGTTCAAGGTCAGCTTGGACTATATAGCGAGATCCTCTCTCAAAACACCAGCCCCCTTCCCATTTTTGTTGTATCCCAAAAGTTTTGCCATGTGTGTTTCCATTTTGTCTCAAGGGTTTTTTTTTCTTTTTTTCTTTAAAATAGAGGTTTGTCATTCCAGAGTATATTCCTATATTTCTATGTGTGTGTGTGTGTGTGTGTGTGTGTGTGTGTGTGTATGTTTTCCTACTGTAATTGATTTATAGTTTTATATTATTGTGGTCAGAAAAGATATTTCTTTTTTGAAACCAGTTGATTGTTCAGGGGTATATTTCTAAATTTTCACTATGCATGAATTTTCCAGTTATCCTCCTGTTACTAATCGCTAGTTCAACACCACTGTGGTTAGAAAAGACACGGTATAATTCTAGTCTTCATAACTTTGTTAAAAGTTGTGTCCTGGTTAACGATATCCTTAGGATGCTCCATGTATAATTTAGAAGAACATGTATTCTGCCGTTATTTGCCATAATGTTTGGTATGTATCTGTTACATCTAGTATTTCTCAAATCATCTGCTTCCTCACTGATTTTCTGTCTGAATGATCTACCCATTGTTGAGAGTAGGGCACTGATGTCCTTCAGTATTATCACTGCATTGCTATTTATTCCTCTCTTCAGTTCCATCAATGTTTGCTTCAGATATTTAGGTATTCTAAAATTAGGTACCTATATATTTATAAATCTAATATCCTCCTGACAAATAACCCTTTTATCATTGTACAATAACATGCTTCTTGTGACCATTTTAACCTACAGTCTTTTTTGTCTCCTGCCCTGGTTACCATTTACTGGAGTCCTTTCTCATCTCTTCACTTTCAGCCTATGTGTGTCCTTGAAGCTAGAGCGAGCCTCTTGTGGGAAGCATATAGCTGGACTTGAGTTTTGAAATCCTGTGCAAATTCTGTCTTTTGATTGGAAAATTTAATCAATGTACATTTAAAGCAATTATTGATGGGCAAGAACTTACTGTTTCTATTTTTTTTACTTTTTTTCTGACTGATCCCTTATTCCTTTCTTCCTCTCTTGCTCCTTTCCTTTGTGATTTGACTACTTTTTGTAGTGGTCTGCTTTAATTTCTTTCCTTATATATTTTGGTCACTATCACTGTAGCACTACTTACAATAGCCAAAAAGTAGAGATACTGCAGATGTCCATAAACTGAGGAAAAGATAAAGAAAATGTGGCAGATTCATATGATGCATACTATTAAGCTGTGGAAAGGGAGGTAGTACAGATACTAGCTATCACATGAGTGCACGCTGAAGATATTATGCTAAGTAAAAGAAGCTGGTAAAATAAGCCCACTTATAATATGATGCATTTATATGAAATATCTAGCACACACACATACACTTACATACATATGCACAGCGGTTGATTAACGATGTGGAAATGGGATAATAGGGAATGGTAATTCAAGGACATGGAACTTCCTTTTGAGCTAATGAAAATATTCTAAAATTCCTTGTGATGACATTTACTCATGAATTGTGTAGTATGTGGATTATATATCGAACTATTTTTGAAGCAAAACTAAGGGAACTGTGTTTATAAACTTGGTTGCTGAGGAAAAAGTCAGAGTATTTGAAATCACTCACTAGATGTTCTGGGAGGATGGGGATCGCTATGGCTTGTGTCTGGAAGTCCCCACAAAGCCTCATGTTGTCACAGGTGGGGATTTTCAGAGGTAGCTGGATCTAGAGTGTGTGATGCTGGGATTAAACATGGGATCAGAGGGTGTGTGATTACTAAATTAGTTCACTGTTTGGCATTGTTCTTGGACAAGGGAAAGACTCCTTGGAACACAATAGCAGGAACAGGAAAAGGTCTGCTATAGCTGCTCATCACTTGCTGCTGCTTGGATTCTTCGCTGCTTTGTTTTTTTCTGCCTGCCGTACTCTTTCTCCTCTGTGATGCCCCTCTGCCACACCACCCTGCCTTGGAGCCAGCCAGCTATGCACTGAAACCTATACAGACTGTGAGCTGCAATAAACCTTTCTCCAGTTAATTCTGGGTGTCAGATATTTTGCCTCAGCAACAAGAAAAGTAACTAATTCTTGTCATTTGTGCCTTTTACAAGTTGTAAAAAAGCTTCACTTATACTTGTTGTTTATGAGCTGGTATACGTTCTGGTAGAGGAAGTTAAAATTGTACACATCAAACTAATTCTAATATCATTGTACGGAATACGCTTTTTATGTATTGTCTAAACATTATAATACCTGTTCTCTTTTACTCTTTAATTTTCTTAATTAAATTCTAATCTTACTGGTCAGGCATTTATAGTCTAATAAGACAGACTAGCCAACCATCCAATTTTTTAAGTATTGTGTTAGTTAATAGTTGAGGGCATTTGGGGAGAGTATTTTCATTAAATGTTATTATAGTTTGTGGCCATGTCTGTCTCAGAGCAGGAGTTAGAAAACTTTTTATTCAAATAGTAAACCTAGATTTTAAGGCCTAGCTATCATGATATTTCCCACTCAGTTTTTGCAGCTGACTGGCCAAAATAGTCATAGGCCATCTGTTAATGAATAATCATCACCATGTTACAATAAGCATTACTATGAAGACTGAAATTTGAATTTCATACAATTATTAAGGATGTCATTATTCTTCTTTTGATTATTTTTTAACCATTTAAAAGTATTCTTAGATCATAGACTAGCTGGACTAGAGCCACAGGTTTGAATTTGGTGACTCTTGCCTTTGACTATCAATAAATAGAAATATAATCAAGGAAAATTTCTACAATAATTATTAACCTTTAAAAGCAGATTTATTTTTATCATGGTAGCTTATAATAGCAATACTGGACATGGTAGAAGCTGAGAAAGTTACCAAAAGCATTGTATTTATTTTAACATTTTATAATCTCTGAAATCTAATTAGATACAATTAAACTTGATTACAACATTGACTGAGAACACAAAAATAAACATCTACCCTCAAATTGGAATCTGCTTGGCAAGTTTCTACCACTGACTTTTGACCCTCTTCAGCTGAGTGAATTTGAGAGCCCCCAGTATTAGGGAAATAGACACTGCAAGGCAAAACAGGTCATCCAACCACTACTAAGGATCAAGATGAAAAACATTCACCTTTCCTTTCCTCTCTTTCTGTCTTTCTCTTTGATTGATCATTCCTAACATTTCTCTTCCAATCACTTTGTTATTTCCAACACACGGGGTTATAACTGTTATGGTTTAGATAAAAAGATGCCCCAAGGCCTCATGCATTAGGAGTGCAACGAGCCCATGAGAACTTCATCCTCCTCAGAGGTCTCCGCCTTTGATGAGCTCAGTAGCCGACTGTGTAGTTGGGAGCGGGGCTTGGTTGGAGGAGGTCACCACGGGTGCGACAAGGGGAGGTGCGTTCCAACTCCTCCCTCCGCTGTCTGCTTCCTGGCTGCCAGGGGCTGAGCACCTTTGTCTGCCAGGCCCCTCTGCCCTCTTGTTTCAGTTTTGGAGTCTGCTGACCACGGGTTAGACCTGGAGCCAAAATAACCCTGTCCGTTAAGTTTAGGGTATGGGATATTCTGATCCACCAACAGAAAGCTGATCCTGAGTAAGACAAAAACAGCTACTTGAAGAAAAGTGAATCGATCAACTTCCGAAATTATAGGTTTGCTTATTTATGTAATGGTTTGAATAGATTTTGAAAAATGAACTGATACTAATTACCATTGCTGTTGCACTCAGCTGGGGCCCAAACTTGCCTTTGTTTCTAACTACATGACAGGTAGCTTTGTTTGGGTCAAAAAAAATATTTGTGTAGCTGTATCTTTTAATGACTTAATAATCAATATAGCTTTTCTAGTTAAAATCTCTCTCCAATTATATATATTTATATATAAATGATATATTTTAATATATGTGAACCACGTTTTCACATATGTAAATTATATATTTTAGATAAAGTATATATTAAAACCATATACTTTAACATATAAATTATATTTATTATATAAATTATAAATTATATAGATGTAAATTGTATATAATTTACATAAATTATATCTAAATTATATGTAATATATTATACATATGTGTGTGTGTGTATATATATATATATATATATATATATATCAGAATATACACCTTTCTGGTAGTTTTATTGCTGTTATTTATGTGAGGGACATCCAGAGACCACAAGAATCTAGAAGAAAAACATTTTCAAACAAGTTGTTTCCTTCCTTTGCTTATTTTTCACTGTTTCAGTTATTTTAAGTATAGTAAAACGTTATAATTTTACTTAGCATGACAGTTTGTATCTAGATGACCCCCTTATCTTTGGTGCTCATCAGTGGGGCTCTGGGAGGTGACTGGATCACAGGTGTGTGGTACTGGGTCACAGGTGTGTGATAGTGGATCGTGGGTGTGTGATACTGGATTAATTCACTGATGGTTTTACCATAGTTCTGGCATGGATGATGGACTAATTGAAAAGGGAGGAACCAACATGGGTGTGGGTGGCACCAGGGAACAGGCTTTCACCCTGGACGGGATAAGAAAGGAAAAAATGAAGGCTCACTGCCTCCTGCCCGCCACACCATGACCTGTTTCTCCTCCGCCATGCCCCTCTCCCATGAGCCCTGCCCCAGAGCTGGCAGACTACGGACTGAAACCTCTACAAAATAAACCTTTCTGCCTTTAACTTCTGGGTATCAGGTATTTTCTTCTAGCAATGAGAAAGTAACCAAGACACTAACATAAAAGGAATAAAATCCACATCAAAACTAGAAGAAACAGCTATTTTCTCCAAACACGATTCAGTATATAACAACAGAAAGCAAATCATATTTCTATACACTGGGAAGCAATCAGGCTATGAATCATGTCATATTTGATTCCACCAAGGGCCCCAATACATTTGGAATTATTTGAAGGGAGAACACCTATGTTTCTTCTCTGCAGATTTACTGAAATATATTTTCACTTTCTAGTACCATTGTCCTCTTTTATCTTTCCTCATATATTCTCTGGGCCTTTTGGACAAATTTAGAACAGAATATGTGTTCTAGCCATGGTGAATCAAGGGTATAATCACCAGAAAATGAGTTATCAGGATGATTTTTAAAATGTTTGTGATAATACATCCCTTCAGTATATTGTGATATCTTTATGAAAATGGGTAATGAGATTGTGAAACTAAATTACCCCTGGTGGGGAAAAATGCAAAATAAAAGTTTGATGGGTAAAGGCACATGAATCAGAGTCAATCTTTTCTGTGCTTCAGAAAAGCTAACCGGGAATACTGAATTATGAAGTTTTCTTTAGGCAAGCAAAGCTCTAACTTTAGAAAGTTTTATACAAAAGCCACCATCTTGTATTATGTTCAGTGTGAAGCCAAAATATTCTTCTGAATGTTAGCTTAAAACCTTACATAATGTTGCGAATGTCACCAGACACCAAACTCAAGGGTGTCCTCCCATACAGTGTAGACATAATTTGTCCCTCAATACTGGCAAAGATGCACATGGCTGTACATTTAAGAAGTTAATTGAAAGAGAGTCTCGAACTATTCCAAAGGCCTGAAAAAAAGAACCTCAGTCTCTAACATCACATGATTTTTCCCTAAATTCATGAGTTTCATCACTTATCATTGACAGCTCTGGTGCATACTTCAAAGTCCTAATTGTAACTCAAGGGAAATAGAACCATTTGGTGATCTAAAAATCACCACCAGCAGCTCCCAGACTTTTTTAACAGCAGAAAACCCTATTTTCCAAAAAGGAAATTGTGCATAGAGTTCCCAGAGTAGAAAGTCCATGTTTAAAAGAAAGAATGTACTTTATAAGACACACACACATAAAAGAATGACTCTAAATCAGAGGACACCCACAGAGTTCCAAGGGCCGGATCTGGCCCACCACATGTTTTTAGGTAGCCCATGAAGGAAGAATGCCTTTTACACTTTTAAGTTGTTAACCATTATCAAAAGAAGCGTAATATTTCATGACATGTGAAAAGTATATCAAACTCAGGTATCAGTACCCATACATAAAGTTTTATTGAAACACACCCATGCCCAATTGCTTACCAATTGCCTATGGAGCCTTTTGCACTCCAAGGGCAAACTTGAGTGGTTGTGACAAAGATATTAGGCTCCACACAGCCAGACACTATTATTTTCTAACCTTTTCCAGAGAAAGTTTGCCAAATTCTGTTGAAAATAACATTTTAGCTCACTTCGTAAAAGCAGGGCTCAGAACAGTTTACTTCCCTCTTACCTTTATCCTGTCTACTCCACCGACTGTAAACAACTACAGTTACTATTCATCACATCTACCTGAAGGTAGGTTTCACAGCGATAAGCAGGGTGTGGTTTGCCTGGCTCTGTGTGGAGAATTCTGAATGGCTGTGAGTTGTGACCTCTGCCCTCCGGTAGGTTAAAATCTAGCTCAAGTGAAAACCAACTCTCTTCTGCACTAAGTCAAATGTGGGGTCAAACAATTTCTCGGACACAGGAAATTACTCGGTCTCATGCAAGCTTCCCTCCCATTGCTTGTCTCTCCTGTCGCTTCTGTGGCCATTCTCAGTCCTCTCCTCTCTACTGCAGAGGACTTGGCTGTTTCTTCCTGCTTTACTTGGTGTGACCCATATTTCCATGGTGCCACCTTTCATTCTATAAAGCTCGTTGTGCTGGATTGACAACTGGTGGTCAATTTATAACCCCCAGCTGAACTGAGCAAGCATGGTTCTGGGTTTGGGAGGCCCAACTGAGGACTATTGCCAGCAGCAGAAGAGGCAGAATGGAAGAAGTGAGGCTGTTGGAAACAGAAAGCTATTGGGAGCTGGTAGAAGCTGTAAGGAGCTGTTGGTTCTTTTGGAGGAGCTTTTCATACTGACTTTCTTGATGGCTGTTTTCATCCTCCAGGGAGCTGAGGACCTTGTTGGCACTGAATATAGCTTTGGTTCACTGTGGGGGAGCTCTGGTCCTCACTCTGAGTATCACTTCCTGGCTCCAGAGGGGAAGAAGGTGCACAGCTCAGTCTCCTGGAGAAGCTTGTCACATTGGTTTTCCTGATGGGAACTCAGCTTATACCATCGGGGGAGCTCAGGACCTCACTGTTGCTGAGGATGGCTGTGGTATTTTTTAGGGAAGCTCTGGTTCTTTGCTCGTCACTTCCTGGCCCCAGTACAGATCCCCCAGCCTGCTAGCACAGATCCCTCATCCTACTGGCACAGACTTTCTAGATTCTACCACTGACCTTTGGGCCTCCCCAGTGCACATCCGTGAGATAGACCTGCATGAGATATTGTTATGGGCTCCGTCACTGTGCAGGACGGGCATGACCAGAATGGCGATTACTGAATATGCACAGCAAGGCCTAATTCAAGGACAAGAGGTCAGTCAGGTAGAAAAATGTCATCGTCACCTAGGGATGCTACAGTGAGACCCTGGACTAGAGTGAGAAATGGGGATGGAGGGGGAAATTGCTATAAAACTTTCTACAGAAAACTATTGACGTGGCCCAGCCCTCAGGGATGAATGGAGAGACAAGAGGACCATAAGGTTTGAGTCTTGGATGACATGAAAAGTGGTATGGACGTTACAGAGCAGATTCCAATTATTTAAAATAAATGTATGATATATCCCTTTCTGGTTTGCATAAGAAATTTGATCTTTTTATAATAAAGGAAAATGAAATTAAGACAGAAATCTAAACAGGAAAAAGAAAACAAGGCTGACGTGATCCTCGGCCTAAGTGTCAAACTTAGCTCTGGAGGCCTTGCGTGTGAGGTAGGTGGCTTCCCAGATGCACACATCTGTGCCACTTTCTTCAGAGAGGGTCTCTTGCCTGGCGGGAAAGTGGGGAATAAACAGACTGACCTTTATCACTCTGGGAAATGGAACAGAGTGTTAGCAGGGGCTCCTTAAAGCTACAGAAACAATCTAGTGGTGAACAGTAAGAAAATATGGGGACGTGGTGTTAAACCCTAGTTTATGAAACCTTTTCTAAAGGAACTGAGGTTGGTATGAAACAGAATGAGAACTAGGTCTGGGTGTTTGGATTCGTACTTATTGTCTAGAATTTTGTCCCACTCATGTTGAGTAAAGTTGTTTTTAACAATGAGTATATTTCAGACATTTTTCTCCTGTTTGTGCTCTTTAATGAGTCCCCAAACCAAAAAATTTCCTTGTTCCTGAAAATCCCCACCAATTCTCTACCCACACTATAAAGTAACGACTGCATGGTGTTTATTTTTTACCACGCACCACTTTTGTTCTCTGCAGCTCGTAAGGAGGAAGTCATGTAACACTTTCCAGCCTTACGAAGCCGGTAGTTCTCATCTCCATTTAGAAGAGGGAACAGAGGCCCAGAATGATTTAAAAATGTGTGTAAAGCACATAGCTGTAAACATAGCTGTGCAAGAGATGCTGTTTTATTCTCTACAAGCCACAACTGCCTTCCAGGGACAAGAGACCCCACCAGGGCCCAGAACAAATAATGCTGCATAAATGATTCTAATCCAGGAATCTGTCTTTAGCTCCAGTTATGAGTTGTCCTATTAATCTAAGTCTCTTGTCTTTCATACAATTTCTGTCCCCAAGGGTTATTCGTAGGAATAATAAATTCTGAGGCGCTGGCAATTCCAGTCTATTGGTGAGTTCCTGATCGTGCAAAGACCAGTTCTGTTACATTATTTAGGAACTATTCATTAATTAGTCATATTTGCTTTAGACTGTAGTTGAACTGAATCTTTAAGTAGCAGAACTGTGACTAGTAGGTCACTGGTACAAGTTGAGGAAAGCAGAAAGTATTCATTAACCTAAGCAAGTAAAGTAGTTCCTTTCTCATACATTTTTATAAAACATTTTTTCATTATGATAGTAGCATGCTTGGTGTCTTTTTTATGTTGCTAGTAGCAACAGAACAGAAAACATATGGGGAGTTAAGCAGAGATTTATTAATAACACATACTCATAACAAACATGATGGCATTGCACACACATGTAATTGGCAAGGAAATATTCTATTGATACTTAAACAAATAAAAACAACACAACTAACTTCAGCTCTTTCTACTTTCACATAAAGTCAGGGAGACAGGAAATTTAGTTTCGGGAAGGGAGGTAAAGAATCTCTCTGCAGATATGAGCCAGTGAAGTGAAGGAGCAAAGTCATGTGTGGGGCCCTGATAAACCCTAAACCCTTGGCACCAGTGCCCCTCTGAGGGCGAAGATGCACTGCGTGGCTTTTGTTTGGGAAACCAGTTTAGAATATTGGGTTAAAGGGGTTTGTCAACAACAGCACAAGTGACAGAGAGCGTTGTAGGATGTTTGGAGAGAAGAGAGTCATTCTGTACATTGTAGGATGGAGAGGGAGGGAGAGAGGCAGTGAGAGAGACAGAGACAGACAGACAGACAGACACAGAGACAGAGGCAGAGAGAGCCAGAAAGACAGAGCAGGACAGAGAGACAGAGAGCGGGACAGAGAGAGAGTCCTGTGCACTGTAGGATCTGTAGCAGCATCTCTGGCCTCTACCCAGGAGATGCAAGTCCCATCTTCTCCGTAGTTGTGACAACTCAAATATCTTTGTGGGATAAAACTGACACACTTTTCACCCTCCATACTAATTCCCCACAAGGCTTGTAAAATGCAAACATGTACTAACAAAAATTTTTCAAACGCTGACACCAGTTTAGAACCACTGAGACAAGGTTAGGCTCAGAGGTGGATAGGGGCCACAGCTCGACTGTTTCCGGGTAGTGTTCCTGAGAGCGTCATCTCTGTGTCAGCACCTTCAACTTCACTTGGAACCTTGTGAGAAACGCGGGACCTCAGCCTCCAGAATCTGTCCTACAGCACAATCTCCAGATGACCTGTGTGCACAGTCAGCTTGAGAAGGGTTGCTGTAGCCTGAATATTAACCTGAAGGCAACCCTTGAGATGTAGAGGAAGAGGGAGGGATTCCAGAAAGCTCAGAGAGGAGAAGGCTGATGAGGGGTGGAGGAAGAGTGAAGGAAACAGCAATGGGGTGTTGCATAGAATTTTTCTGGGGCTGAATATTGTTGAAAAAATAATACGTGATATTTAATTCAATCATTTGTGATCTCCTGTCTTCACTCCACTTCCCCAAACTTGCTCTGCTGTGTACAGGAGGCATCTATTTTCCTCCTCTGTGGGATTAAGGAAAAGCAAGGTGCTCCATTTCTGTGCCTGTGTAGGTGTGGGGCAGATGAAAGGGAACTCCTGCAGGAGTGTAGACACAGAGATTAGGACTCGAGTAAAAACTCAGGTTTAAAGCAAGACAGGGTTGGAGAACCAATTACCAAAACATCTCTAATAATATGGGCAGCAATGGGGAGGGTCTGCAGGATGAGAGATGCCAGGGAGTGGGGACTCTCGCCATCCTCATGTTAAAAGAAGAAAGACTTCCCCCCTCTCCTTTCATATCCAAGGAAGCAGACTCCATAGAATAGGAGAGAGACACCGAATACAGGAATTTGTAAACTTACATCTAACAAATACAATGCCGGCAGCTTGAGTGTGCAATTTACTGTTTCTAAGGAAACATGTATGTAATTCTCAAAGTAAACATCTTTCTTAGTTCCCTGGTTTCAATCATTCTGTACTGTGTAGCTAAATAATGTGCACAGATAAGTGAAGTCTTTCTATCTGATCATTTTAGCGTGGGTATTTTAGTAACGATATTCCCATGAACCTCTATATAAACAAGGGAAGAAGTGGTCAAGTGACGGACATATTTGTGCTACAGCCATGGAATGAAGGGGCATCTTAGAGGAATAATATTATGTTTGGCAGATTAGCTCAAAGTAGTTTGAGAAAAAAAAAATCAATCGGGGAAGCTTTAGTGTGTCAATGAGAAATTGTAAAACATGGGTTAATTCAATCAAGACTAATTTTCATTAATTGGTATGAATAATTTGCATTCCTTCATTAGTATGTCTCCTTGATGCCATCCTAAAACTCAACTGTTTCAAGGAGAACAAGTTAAATTTTATGTTGAAGAAATCTTTGTTTTTTAAAGCATCTGTTTGATTTTCATTTGGAAACCAGTCTGGTATTTACTTAAAAAGTGAAACATATACTTCTCATAGGACCCAGCCATTGCGCTCCTGCTTATCAGCGATAACTGAAAGGATGTGTCCAGGCAAAGACTTATGCAGAAATGTTCTCAGCAGCTTCATTGTAATGAGCCTCGGATTGGTGAAAAGCCAACTGTCCATCGACAGGTGAACCACTGGGTAAACAAATTATAGATGATTCACATGAGGAAAACTACCCTGCAATAAAAAAAATAAATGGTTTCTACACATTAACAACACAGGTAAATCTCAAATTAACTGTGTTGAATGGACCCGACAAAACGGTACTTACAGCACTATTCTATTTTTGTAAAATTCTAGAAAGCACAGACTACTGTGTGGAAATTAGATGAGTGACCACCACCTAAGGAGTGGTGCAGTGACAAGGGAATTACAGGGCGGCACTGAGAAATTTAGAGGGGCGGGGGGTGTGGCAGTTTTACACGTGTTTGCGAATATTAACGCTTAACAAACTGCACAGTGCGACTGTGTGATATTTGCTCTTTGTTGGTTCGCCCTGAATAAAGCACTAAGGAAAACTCTAGATCAAAAACTGTTGTTAATTGATTACGAGCCACAAAATGATCACAAAAGATAAATAATGTCAAACATTTAAAAAAGTTTTATTTTAAAGAGAGTAGTAAATGAGAAATAAAGAACAACAGCAGCATACCAGTATCACAAACATAAACAAGCCAAAACAAGAACATTTAAAATGATACAGGGTTGCAAGACAAAATGATACAAATTAGCAGTGGTTGTTATATTAATATCTCTATCCTCAACTACGTTGCTCAGATTACCGGATGCAAGAATGGAAGATTGTTCAAACCATCGAGAGAATAAGAAAATAATTGTTAGGTAAAACATTACAGATAACACAGTTTCACTAGACAAGATGATAGGAATTCACCATGGTATTTCCATTGCATATTGTTACTTTTAAATCACTTGCTCAGATGACCAGATATAAGCATGCAAGATTGATCAGAACATAAAAAGGTTTAAGCATTAACTGTTCCTTTCAATATACCACCAGACATCAGCAATACAGTTATCACGGCTATTCATATATATATTTTGCCTTCCTTCTTTCTTTTTTCTTCTTTCCCTCATTCGAGTTGTTCCTTCCTTTGAGCAGTTTCTTTCCCTTTCCTATCATCTATGGTATGTTTTAAGTTTTACTTATTCTTTCAGGTTCCTACACCAAGGAGATAATACGGTGTTTACACATGTGGGTCCGATTTATTTCACTTATGAGTATGGTCTCCAGTTACATCCACTGACCTACAAAAGCCTCGAATGTTTAACATTTTTAAAGCAAAAATGATCTGTACATCCCAACTTCACCGCTTAATCTTACCCAGAAATGAGGCTTGTTTCACTTTTGCATGGCACACCTGTGCTCAGTGGGCATACAATTGTAACTTAGGCCAGTAGCCCGCTCTCTTTATGTCTTTCACGGTGATGAAAACTCTCACGTATGTGTAGCTGCTATGCATCTAGTTAAATTTCTATTCAATAGGCCCGGGAACAGAAGTCAGTCTCTGTGGTCATGAGGAAAGGGGTACTTAGCCTTGTGTAAATGTGCTACTGTGATTGCCAAGAGGTCTAGCTGTATGCGTGCCACATTCATTTGCTTGTTCATTTATCAAATGAGATCAATCTGTGAAAGCACTTTATAAATTTTAAAATATAGTGCTAGAGAGGTGGAAATTGTTGCTGCTACTGTTTCTGCCACTATTAATTAATTAGGATGGTGACTCATGATTATTAATTCACTTGACCCGTACAATTAGCTAATTTAGAGCACTTGAGTTCCAAAGTGAACTGATGCATTAATAATAAAGTTAATGTGGAATGGATAGATGATTAAATGAGGTATATAATGCATAGGAACACTCCCACGAGGTGTACAACCAGCGCTGCTTTTCCCTTTGCCAACAGGATTGCCATATGTACACAGGTGTGTGTGTTTGCGCGTATGGCATCCCCAGGGATTGCAAAACTGTAAAGAAATAATGCAGTTTGGAGTTTAAGCTAAGTATTTTGCATATCAAACAGAACTTTGGTCAATAGTATCAAAAACACATAACAGAAGGTCAAGTACACATGAGGTAACAACCGCTCTTCATCTTTTCTATAGAGCATTATCTTGAAACAAGGATGGCTTGCAGACCCTTGTGTGACAGAATTCTCTAGAGTTTTTTGTAAACTACCTCTCTATTTTGTTCCAGGCCTCCTTGTTTTACTTCCCCTTGGTCTGCTGTGCTCTTCTAGCACAGATAAAACTTCAGTCTTCTCTGCCTCATTCTCTTCCCAAGCCTTTTCTTTCTTGTCAGGCAAAATCTACGTTCATTAAATCCTTGTAAAGCTTCCTCTTCCACATGCATTTCTTCTAGGCAGTATCACAGAGGGAGGTAGGCTCTTTTCTGCCGCTCAGGTCTTCTTGCTCTTAGGGAGGCTGTGAGTGGTTGTTTATCCTACTCACACATTTCAAAGGATTTGACAGAAAAAATATGTTCTTGTTTTTCTGGTGAGAGTTTAAAAACCCAAAAATATCCTTGATTCAAACCTATCTTTCATTTCTGAGACTAAAGAAGATCTGAATTATCTCTCTTGAGCCTGAATTTCTCTTCCCAGTGTACCACATAATAGATTTTTAAAAAAGTGATAAATTGCAATATTAATTTAATTAGTAGAAGCCTATAGACTCAAACGTATGAGCAGTGTCTTAGTTGGGGTCTTTCACAGAAAGAAAAATTAATGGATCTCCAAAATGGAATTTATTACAAGTTACTGGCTCATGCAGTTAGAGTAACAAAGTCCTGTGATCTGCCCCTGCTAGCTGGAGATGCAGGCAAACTGGTGGTGGACTTCCAAGGCCTCAGAGCTGGAGAGCCGTCCACACAGATTACCATAGGTCTTAAGGGCTGAGAATCACAAGCGTCAAGTGAAACAGGAAATGATATTTGAGCTCATACAGCCAGGCAGTTAGTTACACCACCCTCTGCCTTTTCGTTCTAGTCAGACACTCAATAGCATGGATATAGCTCACTCTCTTTGTAGAAGGCCCTGTGCTTTACTCGGGTTGCCCATTCAGAGGCTGTTCTCATCAAGAAACGTCCTCAAAAACATATCCATAGAGAACATTTAGCCAGCAAAGTGCGCATCTCATGGCAGATCAAGTTGACAGATAATGTTGACCATTCCAGCACAGCGTGATGAGGTGAGGGTCGGTCTGGATGGTGAGTAACACAAATGAGAAAGTGGGGAAAGAGCAGAGTGGTTATCTGACAGCGGCTGCTAAGGACCACTACCCTCTGTTAGCGTCAGAACAAAGGAGCCCTTTTCCTGCGAGCTGTTGGGAGTGGCAATATTCTTCCCTGTGGCCAGCTATGAACTCTTATCTCCCTGGTGGGGCCAACTCACTGAAAGGTCTCATTCTGATCTCCCTGGTGGGGCCAACTCGCTGAAAGGTCTCTCATTCTGATTTAAAGAAGTATGACCCAGGATGCTGGGGACCTTCAGGCTCCCGAGAGCTTACTCCTCAACAGCAGCACAGATCAAGTATCCCTCAGCTAGATGGACTGCAGGATGCACCTCCACTCACCTGTGGTCAGAGAGAAAAAATAACAAAGCATGTTTAAATGGGACTTACATGTATGTGGTTGTTTTTTGGTATAAGACACAGTCAAAAGGTAAAACACCCAAAATGGTAGCTTCTGGCCACTATTTGTACTATCCACAAACCAACACAAGTCCTGATTTCCCTTCAAAGTATTTATCTCAGTAATTCCCAGTGCTGGAATCCAGCCCAGGACTGGTCATGTGGAGGTTGTATAGCTATCACACCTTGAGGACCTTCCAGGTGACAGGCATTTTGCATATTATTGTTAACTCATGCTGTAAAATGACAACTCAGTAACAGGCCTATTCTACACAGGAGGAGTGTGATGCACAGCTATTACTTTTGTCTGGTGGACACCCCGCTTCTCCTCACTTCCGAGGACATTACTCCTCCACTTCTTTCCTGTGGTCCTGATGACGATGCCCTTCTCCTCCCTCCAAGCATGTTTGGGGTAAGTATGGAAATACACATTCCTGGCCACAGTGATGTTCAGGCAGTGAGCTAAAAAAATAATACAAGGACCATAATAGCTTCATGTTGCCAAGTATTCCAAACTATGCCAACTACTCCACTGAAATATTTTAGGTCAGTTATACCTTACAACAACCATAAGACATGGATCCTCTTAGTTTCCTCATTTACCAGGTGGGAAGAGAGATGCACACAGAGATGGCAGCAGTATTCTGTTTTCTGATATTATAGCAAAATATCTGGGGATGGATACTTTATAAAGAAAAGGGGTTTGCTTGTCTCATAGTTCTGAAGCTTCAAAAGCCTGGAGCTGGCATCAGGCTGGCTCTGGTGAAGATATCGTAGTACATGGCATTGCCACAGCAGGAATACATGTGAGGGAGAGCACATGACGAGAGAGGAAGCCTGAGACCAGAAAGAGCCCAGTCTTGACTTATTCTAACAGCCCTCAGAAAAGGACCTTTAATTCCTTCTAAGGGCAGTGCCCTAATGACTCAATTATCTTGCACAGAGTCCCACCCCTTAAAGGTCCCATCATTTCTTAGTGTCTCCACACTGAGGACCAGTCTTCTAAAATGATGAGCCTGCGAGGGGCACATTTGAATCGTGTCCAAACCACAGCAGAAGCTAAGCAACTTGCTCTAGGGTCTAATTAGTCTTTCCTGATGATGTAAGATCTTCAGCTGTAGAAGGATCCCTTTTCTTCTTGGAGATGAATAGGAGGAGGTTGGGAGAAAGTTACCCGCAGTCACACCCCACTCTCTACTGAGAATATGCCCCCTCCTTCCTTGGAGGAGAAACAAGAACTCGGCAGTCTTTAAATTGAACTCTATTTACTGAGTTCGCCCACCTTTTTGGATCATGTTCTTCCAAGGGTTGTTTGGTAAGTTTTGCTTCAGCTTTGGGACATAACCTAGTAAATGTCCAAGACATCTCTTTTTTATTTATTTATTTATTTCTTTTTTTTTTTATTTTAAAAGTAAAAGCACAAAAACATATTAACAAACAGACACAAAGTAGCATAAGAAATAGTACAATCAAAACTGATTTACAGACAATGTGACATGGACTCAACAATGGTTGTTGCTTTATCTATTGATACCTTCGAAGTGTATATTCATGAACACAGATACAGACATGCGAAATTGGTCAAACAATTAATCATCTCAACAACAGAAAAAAAAAAAAAAAAAAAAAAGAAACCGGAAAGCATTAACAAAGAGGCACAAAGTAGTACAATAACAGTAAGATCAGAATTGAATTATAGACAAAGCATCAGAAAACCAACAGTAGTTGCTGCTTTGCATATTGATATCTCCAAAGTGTGTGCTCAGGATAACACATACAGACATACAAGATTGATCGAATAATCCATCATCAACTATTCCTTAGCATTAACTGACATAATACAATAGTAGAACCATGTTAGCCCTCCTGCACATATGTATCTACATATATACATACATACATTTTTGCCTCTTTCTTTTCTCCTTTCCCTCGTCCCATCTGTTCTTTGCTTTTGAACAGATTTCCTTCATGTCTCTTAGTTTATATTCCCACCTTCAGGTTCTTACACCAGTGACACAATACGTTGCCTGCACATGTACCGCTGATTTATTTCACTTATGAGTATGGACTCCAGTTTTGACCACTTGCCTACAAAGTCCCCAAAACTGTCTTTCTTTATAGCTGAATAATATTCCATTATATAAAAATGCCACAGTTTTTTAATCCAGTCTTCTGTGGATGGACACTTGGGTT